>JARJDR010014944.1:0-30981 GCA_030264135.1 Myllaena sp. GC000078 | reverse complement strand
TTCAATAACTGCCGTTAAAAATGCAGTCCGGCAACGTTTACTCAGCGCAGATAGCTGACCAGTCCAGCATGACTCAGCAAAACGGCGCGACTTTATAAGAATTTCAAGTAATCTTGAAAATGTAAATATGTATATACAGTGGAAGCCGCATATAAGGACCGCCGTTTAAGCGTTCCAGCCGTTTAATGGGAACAAAATGTAAAACCCAAATGTATATTGTCCATGTATTTTCGTGCCGCTTATTAGGACCGCCGCTTATACGAACCAAAACAAGTCTTTCCCAACGTGGTCCTTATAAGCGGCTTCCACTGTACAAACATGCCAATAAAATTCTAATCAAAATACATGAATTTTGTTCAGTTATTGATCAATCAATCCTTCGTTACTATGGCGCTAGCCTAGTTAGTTTTGAAGTATGTGTTTATTGTCATATTGAATTTGTTCATGCGGGTGTAGGTACCTCGGGAAGCTTTGGGAAAACCTTTCAACTGATGTTAAGATTAATTAATTGATATAAATAACGATTTAGTAAGATTTCGGCTGTTACATATAGTTGGGTATATTACGAAGACATCTAAAAAACTGTAAAATGGACCCAACTGAATTCGACGAACCGCCCGAAGTGGTGGCAGAAGTCGACGAATTGGAACCCGACCATCCGGATTACGAATTTGCCATGTTGGAAAAAGAATACAATCGGGTAACGTATACATTGCTCATTTCCGTGTATACGCTGCCACTAAAACTCCGGTGACAATCCAAATAGGTCGTTAGTGAAATGGAGGAAGATCCAAAACTGCAACACTACCTAGAAGAGTACGTTAAGCTGTTTGACCAAATGTACGCCACTCGCGAGAAAGCTTTGCAGATGGCCAGCGAGAAGGAACGGTTGGAAACAGCGCTGAATGAAAAATTGGATAAACTGATGGATACAGAGCAAAAAATGCAAGAGGACAGCGATTTGATGACCTCCTTAACTTCTGAGATAGAAAAGACACATATTCTCATTGATCAGGCGCATGGACGCGAACAGTGCTCACAGGAAATGATCGATAACCTGCGCAAGCAGATTGCCTCATTGGAGGGCGAGATCGAGTTCAAAAATAAGTTGAACGCGGGGGATTTGGAAGAGTATAGTCATGATAAAATCCAATCCTTGTAATACTGTATTTTAACTTAATATACATTTATCTATAAGAGATCCGTTGGAATCTAAGTCACGTCAGGGACTACCGGGGTTGCAGCGTGAGAAAAACAAGCTCGCTAATGAGGTTGCAAGGCTAAAAGAAAAGCTCAACAGTGCGCTCGTCTATCAGGAGGAATTGGAACGGCAAACATCAACCACCGACATGAAAATCTGCGAAATAAACAATCTCCTAGAAGTGATTCCTATCGTCTATAAGTATATAATACGCAAATTGTAAAATTAATTTTGCTTCAGGAAACTACTGCCGAGTTGAATGAACAGCTACGCAATAAGGTTAAGCTCGAAAGCAAATTAACGGCCACCACATCCGACCATGATGACGCAGTTTTCACCATCAACGAACTGACGAGCACAATTCAGGCAAATCAGAAACTCATCGCAAGCTATGAGTCGCGTGTCCGCGCGCAGTTGGACACAACGTTAAAATGCCACAAAACAATCGAAACCAATCAGAAGTACTATCTTCGCTTGAAGCAGGAGTTCGACCGCATGAAGAACACCGCATTGGGGCTAGCTAAAGATAATGACGCAACCAAGCGCAACATGAATTTTAAAATGGAACAGAATCGTGAGCTCGCCCAACAAATCAGCAAAATCAACGAACAACGTGAATTAGCTGAGCGCCGTGGTGCCAACATCGACACTCAACGGATTGAGATTGCCAATGAACGGGATTATTTCCGTCACCAAGTGAAAGCGCTTGAAAACCATATGAACGATATAAAGAAAGAAGCCGAAGCTGTTAACCGTGATAACATCGTGCGAGCTCAGAGGGAGAATATACTCAGGAAGGCTGTGCAATGCTCACAAGCAGTGTCCAGCAGGCAAGAGAACGCCATCCAGCTGCAGCAGACGGTGACTGCGCGATTGCACACGGACCTAGAGGCCTGCATGGTAAAAGACCACAAGCAACGCAAACAGATCGTTTATTTGCAGCGCGAGCGCTTACGTCTCCAGGACGAGGCGGAAGACCGCAATGATAAATTGACCGCTATCCTCGAAGAATTGCGTTTGCTAAAGTTGGAAATTCTCAACTATAACAAGCAAAAGCAATTCCAAAAAAAACGTGAGCGCATTCAAGAGAGCAGTATCGAGGACGCACGCACCGAAACTAAACATTTTCGCGATCAATTGACAAAAGCACAAGAGATAAACGCGAACATGGGCGATAAGCTGCAAGACATGCAATTGCAAAGCGAGCAATTGGTTGCTTGCGACAATTCTAAGTCGGCGGAGCTGGTGCAGAAGGGGGCATTACTCGGCAAAGTGACGCAGGAGAAAGACACAATGAAGCTGGAGCTGGCGACCGCTAAGGACACTGTGACGAAATTGCGCCAAGTTATTGGCGAAATGCGCGGGAAAGAGCGGCATATGCATGACATCATTACGGCACACGATCGCAAGATTAAGAACCATTTGAAGACGATCACGGAACTGATGAGTGAGAGGGACGTGCTCGGTGCGCAATTGGTGCGACGCAACAATGAGCTATCGTTACTATACGACAAAGTGAACATTCTGCAAACCCTATTGGCTCGTGGCGGTCATCAATACGAACAGCGTCTCGAGGACATCCGCCTGCTGAAGCTGGAAATAAAACGCGTCCGACAGGAGAAGGCGTTGCTGACCACGTCCATTCAAAACATGAATGATCTTCAAGTGGAGATATTCCACTTGGAGCGTGATCTAACTAAGGAACGGGTGAAAACCAAGATTCTAGAGCATGAAATTCATAACCCAACCAATATACATCGATGGCGGAAGCTCGAGGGAAGCGATCCCCATACTTTTGAATTGCTGGCAAAGATAAAGATACTGCAAGAGTAAGTTGTTTCCTTTTTGATCATAATTGGTCTACATTTCGATAAAATGTGGCATTCTTCTATTACCAGCCGTGCGCTACGCCAATCAAAAGTAATGACGCGCAAAGAGCTTCAGATGAAGGAAATGGAAAGACTCTTTGTCACCTTGCGAAGTACTATGGAAAAACTTCCTAGCCCCGATATTGGCCAACGTATCATAACTCTGCAACGCAAGCTTGCCGTTACTGTTAAGCGCAATAAGGTGCTATTATTTAACAACAATCTGATTGCCCGCTCACTAATTATCGGATTTTCTAGTGTATTATATCGGAATTACGAATGTTTGAATTGGATAATGCGCGTAATCAATCTGTACTCACCAAGCAAGCGAAGGAAGTCGGACGATTGCGGCAGGAGCTCCTCAAGGAGAAGAAGATGCGCCGCAAGACGTATGAACGAATTCGCGCGCTGCAGGAAGCTGCACCGCCTGGCCTCTTACCACCAGCGACCACCACGAACCACGCGTCAATTAAGTTTGTCGGCGGTGGTTTTAAAATGTCCGTTACGAATCAATCGAAGTGATTTGGGTCGCCGTGAATCCCCGCGAGGAGCACCGCACCGCACCACACAGACTCCTAACCACACTTTCTGCACGCGCACAAACAGCTGATACATTCGCACTCGGCACCAGGTTCTCCGATAAGAAGTCGATAGCCGAAAGCTTCGTGCACACCACTTGTTATTGCGCGGTTCGCATTACGCTTAACACAAATTCATGGTGTCGTACATCACGCGCCGCAAGTGTATTTAAACTCAATAAAATTCCAAAGCGAAGTGTACACAACGTACCGGTGTTGTTGTTGACTGCTTTCGAGGTTAAGATGCCACCGCTGCTGGAAGTGTGCGTCGACTCCTTCGAGTCGGCGGTCGCCGCGATGGAGGGCGGTGCGCACCGCTTGGAGTTATGCGCGTCGTTGCACGACGGCGGCCTCACACCCACCGCCGGCCTCCTGGTGCGGGTGCAGGCGGCGAACACGCACAAGATACCTGTGCACTGCCTGGTGCGCTGCCGCGCCGGAGGCTTTGTCTACACGCTCGACGAGTTGGAGGTCATGCGTGAGGACACGAAGGTGCTGCGCTCGCTGGGCGCCGACGGCATCGTCTTCGGCGCGCTGCTGACCAACGGCGATGTCGACATGAAGACGTGCCGCGAGATCTTCAAAGCGGCGCACCCGCTGCCGATGACGTTTCATCGCGCGTTCGACTTTTGCCGCCGGCCGACGATCGAGATCGAGGTGATCATCGACCTCGGCTTCAAGCGCATCCTCACCAGCGGCAAACAGCCGACGGCGCAATTGGGCGTCAAGTTGATACGGAAGCTAATGGAGCAGGTCGAGAATCGCATCATCATCATGCCGGGCGCCGACATTGGCCCGAATAACGTGAAGTTTATCCTGGAACACACCGAGGCAAAGGAGTTGCATGGGACTTTCAAGAAGGTAAAAGAGACGTCGGCGGTTGCAAAGTGTGAGGACGCGGCAAAGAGGGACGACGACGAACCGGAAATACTCCTCGAAGATGAAAAGCGGCCAACGTACATTACTGACGTGGTGCTGGTTAAGCAAATGGTGCAACTTATTGCCGATGCTTAAGGTTTCGATATTTCAATTTCCTTATTTGTTCTTTTTAATTATCATCTACGATTTCCTTGTATTGTTTTGCGCCTCAGCAATCAATTACTTTGCATTTTGTTTCGGGACTTAAACGCTCGTAATATTGCGCGAACGTTTGAAATATTTTTGGATCAGTTTATTAATTATTAATAAGCGATTAGGAAACGTTTGCGTGTTGAAGAGTGCAACAAAAAAATACGCGCTACTTATGGGGAATTCCGAATTGGCTATTTTGCGCAAATATGTAATACATGTGCCAGTTTTGTGATTTTTTTATGTTCCGTGCCGTGCTGATTTCCGCCATCAGTTTTATTCATTTCTGAGTTCGAATTTAACGTGCAACAATTTAATAACTACAGTATGTTAAAACCTTATAATTTATGCAGAAATGGCTAAATAAATAACTTTCTGTAACTGATTGTGAGAACAATTTGTGATGATTGAACTTGGTAGGTCATTTACTTGTCATTATTCTTCTCTGTTGGTAATGATCTTAATGCCTATAGGGATTGGATTGACAATATTGCTTCTAGATCAATGAACCTTATAAATGATTCACGGAACACTTAATATTTCATTGCATTCGAGACTTCTAGAATGTGTGCTTTTCATTATTAACTTCTTCGACTTGTTTCAAAGTGCCAATACACGCTTACAATCTCAACGGGCCAATTATTACTAAATATGATGAGTCATTTATCGTTAGTTGCGAAATTATCTCAAATATTTCAAAATCTAAAATGTTTTCATTCACATATTCAAATGCATAAACAGACAACAGAGATTGGTTAAGTACTATAATTAGCAGTTAGCAAGAGAATGAAAATAGTATATTTAACAACAATTCGCGACCTACATTGCCAGCCATTAATGATGTTGATAGATATAACGATATTGCGTATATTATTAGTGTAGTGTATTATTTATTCAATGATGACACGCGGCGCACGTTAGGATTCCCAATATTTCGATACATATTGCATGAACAAGATGAAGATGAGTATGCGCGGACAAACGTTCATAAAATAGTGTGTAGTGAATACGCGTTGCTAACGGAGTGGTCAAAGGTCGAGCACTCATCGCAGCAACATCAACGACTAATATACTTATAGTGCAACTTTAATTTTAAGGGTGGTGCTCAATTTAAAAATCCTTGTTTTCGCAATTAACATCCACCGAAACAGTCAAGACATTTAATTTTGATTTACACTTGTTTTAACAATTCCAACATGGCCATTGAGTTATTATTCACTCACATCCTGGTGATCACGCGGTAATTACTTTCCATTTCTTTGCGCGTACGCCAGGCGACGTAACGCTGCGCACCCGATACTTTCGCGTATTGCATATACTCGTAGCATCGCGTCTTTATGACTTTTCCTTCTTTTTCCTCGCATGCCTACCTCTTTCGCCAATATTTCCATTTTCGTATGCACGCCTGCCAAACGGTCAAATGCATTTGGCAAAGCCGTGCGCCAAACAAGAATAAACGCGCATCTCGCGAGCGCAACCAAATCGCTTGCTTGGGATGTTCTTAACGCCGCTTGCTTAGCAATTTGACGCATTCGTCCTCGACGAGCCGATCGCTTGTGCGTGCCGCATGCATTTGCCTCCTCATTGTCGACGAGAAAAACCACTTTCTATTATCGCGAATCGCATATGCACGCACGCTAAGGTGCGCGGGCGAGACGACGACGACGGTTCGTGCATATATTGTTCGAGTGCATAGGTGCATAGTAGTGCATTACTTACATTGCAACACTAAACGCGTTCAGTGCGACATAATGTTGCCAAATATATAACTGTAATCTTCATAAATCCGCAAATTGTGTTTTAATATATAAATTTGAAGTGAATTTGAGGCAAATTGAAGATGGATGTCACGCGTATCAGTTCGGGGAATAGCATTCGCACGGTGGAATCGTACGATTCGGCGAAGGAGGAGCGCCTGCGCCGCATGTTCAGCTGGAGCAGCAACGCAATCAGGTAGGTTTTGCAAATTGTGCAATTACATCATAAGCGATTAAAAATTGGATTTGAACCAGTCGGACGCCACTGTCGCTCGGCCATCTTTGCGCACACGTGTTACTTGCTTAAGCGCCACGTAGCCACGCTGAGTTTTATAAGGCGGCTATGTAACGACGCCCGCCGCGAAGTGCGTACTCACTCGGCAACACGCCGCGCCGCGGCACGGAGAAATCGATTACGCGATTTATTAAATAAGACGGTATACGTCTCCATGCAGCAATGAATGCCAAATCTAATGCCAAATTGATAAAACACGTGTTTCGTTGGTGGAAGAAAAAATTAGCCATCACCGTAATTCGGTTTGCACTGTTGCGGTTTGTTTTGCTCGTCCGATTGATATAACCCATAATCATGTAGTGATATAACTTATAATAGGACGACTAACCTTCTTTCGCTTACTTAAATCGAAGAATTCAACCTAGATTCGGTGGAAAGTAGTCCACGTGTGAGGGAGGGAGCAGCATGGTAGCCGGCATCGAAGAAATGAAAGTAAAAGTCGCCACCTCCATCCATCCTCGCTGGTGGTGTACTTAAGACTTTCTCCCACTCCACACGCCGCCATGTTTCATATGCATCGGTTTTTGTTGTATCGGCTGTAACAACAAACAAATGGAAATTAGTTAGCGGACGCGGCAAGATGCTCGAGCGCACGAAATCGAAGGAGATTGCTGCTAATTGAAAGGCTAACCGCTGCATGACGAGAGAGTACGAGTAGTCCATATAATGCGTTGCGTGTTTTACTTACTTAACTTTAAGTATTGTATATGAAACAATGCCACCCGCAAGTAAGTACTTATGGTTGACTTGCTCGGCTAAATCTGGTCTTGACGCGCAGGTATTGACTTAATTTTCGCAGTTTGCGCATCAAATTATGTATTGCAAAATATACGCATAATACGTTATGCAAGACAAGGAATTATACAATAGGAATAAGTATAACTGACTGCATAGTTAACTACGAGGGGAGAACCTTCAACTGTTTTTTTCGATTTACACTTAAAATTACTCATCTAATTGACAATTACAACGAATTTAATTTAGTCGTCATATTTCAATTATTAGTGATCAAATTTTTATTATTAATTACTGTTTGTTAAATAACCGGCAAGCACCTGTACTTAACTAAACGTTGCCGTGAATCAACATAAAAATTGCTGCTCGCTTTTGTGGACTATGCTCGGAAACATTGAACTACCTTTTTTCTTTATACTTATATGAGAAGTATATAAATAAATAATTAGCAATTAGAAGAACGGTCGTAAACAGGAAATGATG
Source organism: Myllaena sp. GC000078 (assembly GCA_030264135.1). NCBI lineage: Eukaryota > Metazoa > Arthropoda > Insecta > Coleoptera > Staphylinidae > Myllaena > Myllaena sp. GC000078. The sequence goes on along the minus strand of JARJDR010014944.1, from coordinate 22,996 downwards.
GCAACCTGGTTCTTAACTCGCACCTCGTGTAAAGTTTAAAATATTTCTTCCCAGTGAACCAAATAGAAACAACTATATGGCCGTGCGAAAAAAAACGCCATAAAAATTAACATATGGACTTGTGTTTTTGGTTGGGAGCGAAAAAGCAAAGAACATTTGAATTTCAAGCCACTTACTCGTACTTTGGCATTCGGATACACTTTGTTAAGCACTTAAACACAAATTCATTTAAACATGAATTCCGTTGTGTACTGCATGGGGCACTCGAGCTGCAAATCGTGAATCGATCTCGAGAATACGTATTTCATTGATGATCATGCATAGCAGATGGATGGAAACGCGCAATAACTTTCTCTCGGCGTGCGCGAATCACCCTCGGGCGAATACATCCCATTAAGCTTATTACGCGATCCGATCCTTGTGCCTTGTCGTTCAGTTGTGGCCGAAAAAAGTAATAATAAATTTGTTGTTTGCTATAATACCCAAGTATGTGTTTTGTAACAAAAGTATTTTGGAATAAATTAGAATCGGATGAATTGTATTTATAAAGAATCGAAAGAGGAAGCCGAAGAAATCGTGACGATGTGAAGACGAGAAGATGAAGAGGAAGACGAAGAATAATGCTGAGAAAATATCAAACAATTAATAATGCAATAGTTCACGATTTGTACGTTATGCAAGGTGCAATAAAATTGATTTTCGCAAACTGTGCAAACTGCTTTGACGACAATTTTACGTATGATTTATATATGCGATACAATGAAATATTAATAAATGCGGAATCATTGCTATTTATATTCAATTTTGTTTAACCGCAAATTGACGACATTACGCATGATTGATATACGCAATAAAAATGAAATTTGAAATATTAATAAATGCGGAATCATTGCTGTTTGAAATCAATTTAGTTTAACCGCAAATGGTTAAAGTGTTAAAAATAGAACGGTGTTCAAAGTTTCAACAGCAATTATAATATATACCTACCTATAACTAGGCGTACATTGTAACATTATATGAATGTTATGATTAATATGGAATCTAATTAATAAAGCAATGATAATTATAGTCATCACGAACAAGGAAAGAAGCTCGGCAAGTGGCAGTATATATCTACAAGCAAATATGAAGTTTGCATGAAAAAATCGTGTACGTCTCGACGATTAATTATATTCGGATGACGTCGATTCAACGCATATAATTTAATTCGTTATTTTCAACAGGCGCTGAACATTATAACATTCATCATTGCCATAATTGTGGTGACTATAGTTTTTTATAAATTGCTTCTTATGCCGAAACAATCGGCAATTTCAACTGACTATCGATGCGCATTCACAATGCCTCGTAAATTTAGAAAAATTATTATTTGTTACAAAGTTACAATCGTTTAGTGTTTGCCTGGCGGGAATGTAAATACTTTCTGTGGTTGGAGACAAAATGCCAATGTCAATAAAATTGAATAAATCTATACATTCATCGTGAAGAAAATTCACATATTCCCTTGTATTAAAGGAAACCCATCGCATAAATATTTAAGTTTTCCCTGGGAAGTTAAATTTAACAGTTTGTATCAATTTAAGTGTTCTAAAATAAGTCAATAGTGTTGCCATATTGTTCTTGTGCCTACAATGCTTATTAATTACTTAAGTATTTAATTGTTTAAATTTCTCATAAGCTGAAATTATTTAGTTAAAATATTTGATGAAAAATATCGTTCAATATTCAATTGCAATTTGCAAATCATACACGGCGAGAGAGAAAGGGAATGAGAGGAACACGACACTTGTTAATTGCGCCATTCGGATCGCCAATTAATGCAATTGTTTGCCACGTATTCTTAATTGACTGGACACAAAACACACGAGTATGCATATGACTTTTTACATAAATTATCAAATGTAATGCGAATACGCATCGCATACACTGTGATGCGACACAATGATGGATGTTCACTTTGATAAACAAGCATGTTTGCAGTAATTTCGATATTATATCCATGTTGCAATTGTTGTTTGTCATTGTCGCTAGCAATAAACACTAATTTCCACTTCCATTCTCAATAAACGAGGTGGTGCGTAATGTGTAATAGGACGAAAATGAAATTGAATTCGATTTGCCGGCAAATGTCCGAAAAACGTAACAGTTATTATGCACCTAACTAATAATGTTTGGCCAGCATAGGTGCATGAGTGAGTGCACAGCAAGTGTGTGTATGTTGAGTGTGGCACAATTAGTTCGCAGCGGCGCAAACTATGCGTGTCGTCCACTCTTTCTTTCGTTCTTCGGCCGGCCAACCGGCCGGCCGTTTGAATTCATTCGATATTATGTATTATTTTATGTCGGTCACCGATTATATAACGCTAATATTGACTGGGTATCACATTTATTATTAGCAAACGCGCAACACACATGCTTATGCGGATTTATATAGGTATTAACACATCAAGCGCCGAAATGTCAATTAAATTCATTCCCTGAATTATGTAAAATGTTTCGCGTTGGGTATGTACATACTTTTCGCTCTAGAAAGAGCCGATTAATATGAATTTGTATTTAATGCCAGCTATTTTTTTAAACAATATCATCATTAGTTGCATGAACCGTCCACATGTCCGCGGCGTGCAAGGTGCATGCTCAAGAGAGCTGTCGCAATTCGCATCGCGCGCGCCATTCGGAATAGTGCCAAGGACAAGAACGCACAAGTTCTCGAAGTCTTCCAATAACACAACATGCGCGCGTGTGCGCACTGGATGTGCAAATCAATCGGTTTCTATTGACAACAATTACGTATTTAGAAGTGCACATGTCCAAGAAGTCAATTTCGACGGCCTTGGCAGCGCCGGGCAGATTGCGAATTTCTCTGCGCGCCCAAATCGAGCACTTACGTCTCAACGTTACGTTGCGATGACGAAACACGTGGGTACTTTCTTCGCAAATATTACTACTACTGCTGCACTCGATGATACCCGAATGCTGAAGATATAATGTTGACTCACTAGCAGTGCGTACTAGCCAATGCGTACGTGTGCTTACATGAGGCAACATCACCTTGACTTAAGCGCAAGCGCGCAGAGCTTAGCCTGCTTGCTACACTTCAGCCACGGACAGGCGCACCGCGTATTACGTGTGTCGTCGTCGTCGTGCTTGCGCTATCATATGCATCATAAATAAGATTATGCGTAATAAGTGGAACCATTGATACGTTCGTTAACTCTCACTTCGTATCGATTATGCGAGAATATGCGAGATGCCAGCGACGCAAAGGCAATAGAAAAGAACATTCTCCGCGCGCATGGATTACTTAATGATATTCGCGAAACGCGTTTATTGGGCGTGTAATGCGCAAGTAGGTACTACGCGCATAATAACAGAAACCATTTGAAATGGAGCGTAATGGTGGTGCACCCGAATTTTTTCCTTTGCGAAGTTGTATACGGATTGTGAGGAATCCGTCATATTGGAAATTCCAAATCGTACCTCTTCCACCTGAGCGCCGATTGCAGCAGGCGCGCAAGTGTAGTAAGTCCGGCAGGTTGTGCGCCGCGTTCGTTGGACCGCACGATAACTTTCTCCTTTCGGCTTTTGGCAACGTGTGCGCGCGCGCGCGCGCTCGGCGCCTTTGCCACGCCATTATTCCTCGCGCACCGAATGATTACTCAAGGATTGCCTTGTCGCCGCCGCATGCGCATTGCATAATCCAATTGAATGGTGCGCAGCGGATTCGATAAGTATCCGATTTTGAACTATGACCGGAGCTTCTCTTTCTTCTTAAACTTCACAAGCCTTGCTTCCTAAAAGTGGACGTAAGTGCGCACACTGTGTTTTTTATCTCAAGACGCGCATTTCAAAGAAGTTATTGCTGCGCTTCCAAACCACATTGTTGTACAATCACATCAATGCTCTTCCTTTACAAGTTACATTACTGATTTGTTACAAACTCGCTTATGATTATGTCGGTAATATATTACTTAATAGCACAATACATTCTTCTTTCTATCAACCGTCGTCATCACCAGAGCGTCGCGTCGCCCATCGGGCATTGTCTTTATTCTACTTTTCAACAGCCATCTACACCCAAGACACCACTTCCTCATCATCGCCATGATCATCATCATCATCATCATCGCCCATCAGCATCAGCAGCGCGAAGCGACACATGCGCCGTACGCGGACATATATTATAACGCATAAAACTATTAAATAACACGCGTTGAGTAACTTGCGCAGACGCAGTTGTAGGTTATTGTATATGCGCTCGCATAAACCAAACGCGCGAAACGGTGCGCAAAAGACGGACGTCCATAAAGCCGCATCAAAATCCGACGGTAATTACACGACAACGCCACCGATGTTGGTCATTCGATCTAGGTATGAGTACATACCTTTGATGCATAGTTACGCGCGTGTAACACTTTTTATCCGTATTAATAAGTCGCATGTTATATTAGGCGAAAGTGTGACGACTCTTAGGTACACATTTCGGTTCGTCTCATAATGCAAATATAGCAAGATATAAAGCGTACTTACTTAAGCAAGTTTAAACTTAATGTTTTTTAATAGTAAATTATAGTAAATTAAATGATACGAATCTAGTTTCTTGCATAAATTGTATCAAGTGGTAAAGTCCTGTTCTTGTTAGTTTCTTCAGCAAAAATACCAAAAGTTAACTAGCAACTTCCTTGAAGCTACAAAACTTAAGCCGAAAGGTCATAGCGGTGCGCACGGGGCCATCATCCAATGCCGGTCCGGCGACTCCGGTTGACTCTGGTGGTTTTTTCGTGCGTCATCACACGCACGCGAGATGTTGGTTGTTTTTTTTTATGCCCCTCTGCTTTACTGAGGAGACGAAGTCCACCCGCGACGGCCTCGCTCGGACCACAGCAGGCCAGCAGCAGCAAACCAGCTGAACCACCATTGCCGAAGCAAAAGGCACCTGGTGGGCGCATGGCGCATGACGACGCCCGCCACCGCCACCGCCGCGACTCTCTCGCCGCCGCCGCCGACGACGCCGTCGTCGTCGCGAGTCGTCAGTGCGTCGTCCGTCGCCGCCGTGAATCGACGCCGCTTTGCTGCTGCTGCTTGCTGCGCGTGGTGTGTGCGAGTGTGAGCGCGAGCTGCTGCACAAAGCAATCGACGCCGACTTAAGTCGGTATCAGAGAGACAATCAGACCGCGTACGACTGATTGCCGCGCGCGCGAGTTCTGCGCGTGTGCGAATGTGTATGTGTGTGCGCCTGCCGAAGACGTCGCCATCGCGCACCGCGCAAGAGTGTGCGCTGTGTGTGTGTGTGCTGTGTCTAGTTACTTAAGTTAAAAGCGAAATCGAACGAAAGTCGAGAGTCGCAGGCAGCGTCGTAGTCGTCGTCGGCATAATTGCGCTCGCCAACTAACTGCTGGAATAGATCGTATATATGTAATAATAATATTCGAGAGTGATTTCGAGTGTTTCTTCGGCGGAGACAGACACAAAGGGAAAGGAACGCGCATGCAAGGCGGAAAAGTTGCCAACTGACTCTTGGGATTACCGAAGCCAGCCACCACCGGGTGGGCTCCGATCTGTGGCAATACCTAAGTATGTTCCATGCGGATTGCAAAGTTACTTTTTTGCGCAGATCGCGACGGCATGACGTAGACGTACTTATTTGTTGTTTGGATAGTCATTTCACACAGCTGGCTATTTATTACATGCCAAAAAAATTAATTGTCTTGACCTTCGACGACGACGACGGAGGCAACAAGACTATTTGCAGTTTTTGAATTTTTGATTAAAGTATTAATTTATACGACGATATTTAAGACGCGCAACGTGCGCAACGTGCGCAACGTGCTTTATCAACGAGAAAAGTGAAACACACAGTAATTTTTAGTATAATAATGTATGCATGAAATACCACATTACTGAGCAAGAAGCAAGTTTGTGAACAAAATTTGAGTGAAACTTATTGTTAGCGAATTCAAAATTTAATATCCAAAAAAGTTATTCAAAGTTAAGCAACACCACTATTGAAATGTTGACTTTTAAATTGTTGATTTGTTGATTTGCAAAGCTTTTCGAAACAGCATTCAAACGTTGTCACCATACGAACAGACTTGAGTCCAATGCTAATCAACAAGTGCGCAAAGCGAAGGTCTCCAAATAAAAGCATCGTCAAAAATGTCAAAATCTATTAATACTTTGCACAATTTAAGTTTACGCTTGCGAGCGTCTCTTAGTGTTATTTGTTGTTTTTTTTCTTTCTTATTACATTAGTTGCCTTTCAAGTTTCTAATTCAACTCCTTCTCTCTACACTAAGAACTAAATGGTTGCTTAAAATGGCAAAGTTTCGCTCAATTTGGAGAAGTCGAAATAATTACTTACTTAAAATATATGAATTGTAATGAAGTTAAGTTAGCTTCCGCAGCGATGTCGTCTTAAGTACGATTTAATCGTTACATATTTGTACAAGAATGTTGCTTAGGGTCGCAACATTAGTTGCGACGTCGGCGCGTGCGTCCGTCCTGTCTAACCACATACGAATTGTACTTACTTTGCCAAAAGTGCACGCATTAAACTTTTACATAGTCATAGCATCAAACGTAGTGCTAATTGCGCAATCACGAACTACTTAAACTCTAGTTTACCTCCAGTAATAATCAGGTATTAACATAAGTAATCGAATACCAATCGAATATTACAGATGATATATTAATTGAATATTAATGAAAGTGCCAACTCGTAATTTCTCAATTTCTTACGACAACTTATAATTAAGCATTAAGGTTGTGCGCGCAACTGTCTATTATTGTTTCGCCAATTTATATTTACAAGGATAATAACTAATATCAACCTGATTTTATCGTTGAATTGCACACATCTCGCATTAGGATTTGTTTCTTATAGCGTAATTTACGTTTATTAAATATGTTATTGTATGCGCCATCGTCGTTTGCCTTAAATGATCCTTGAGTCTTGCAGTAGGCTATTGTTTTTATAATAAAAAAAGAAACACTACTATCTTTCATCAAACTGCACGAGTTTAATGACTCAAAACAAAACACATTGCTCAATGCGATAAAACAATGATGATGAAGATCAATGCATTGAGATAAGTGAATAATATTGCTCGATTGATGTTCATTTCTTATTCTTGCTCAGCGCGCACTGTCTAAAACCGTTACTCGTGCATTGTTTCGCGCAGAAAACTCCGAAAATATTTTGCGACACGCAGCGTCGAATTTTTGCAAAGTGCAAAGCAGCACTTCAACACTCATTTGTATGCTGCCTCTTTTCGTGTACGTGAGCGCAGGTGAATCGCGTATTACGTGATTTTTCGACCGGCAACGCACGCATAATGTCATAATGCATAAGATGTTTCATACGTTTTTATGATATGCCCAAGTACGTGAATTGGTACAGCGCCGTTATTTTCTTGATAAGCAACTAATTTTTCTCTCTTTCGTTTTGCAGGTAATTCACAACGAAATTCATACGAAAGCGAACGAACACGGAGACACATCCAGCGTTCTCCGTAAACGGATCGTAATTACTCAATTAGCTCCTTGACAATTAGCGTGACGCGCTAATTAGCAATCGAAGCGAGATGTTAATCACGTAAGTCGCGTTCGAATTTTACCTAATTTCATCCTAATTTTGTAGAAATTATATCAGCGAATATCGTTAGTGATATGCCAAAGAGTTTCTAGATTATTCCTAGCTATTTGTTTTGCTCGCAAAATGCACCGAGACAGACTACTATAGGAAAAGTGTGTGCGGATAAAAGTGAATGGATGCACATTATTTCCCTAAGCGCACGCAATGCATGTTGGAGTGTTGGTTTACTGAGACGCCGATAGGCATTAAATGCCGCGTGGTAATTAGCATCAGTTTGCGCAGCATTCGATTATTAGTGGAGTCGGGAATTGATTCCGGTTCGATTACATTCGATAAATCAATGCGCGAAACAGATCGACTGCTGGGGAATTCAATAGCTTCTGAGGCTTGATTTTGGCAAAATAATACATTAATATCTATATAGATGAAATAATATTTTAAACTTATTTTATATTTACACCATAATCAATTAGTCGCCATTGTAGTGAAATAATTATGTCGATTTAATTACAAACGCGGTTCGTTTCACTACTAATTAGTTATTCTTTGTCTAGTTTTTCTTTCTATTAAATTAACGGAGATACACATTGTGATTAGCCACTGAATTGATTTCTGTATAATATATTACGTTATGGAAACAATTTGTTATAAAGAACAACAACAAAGAAATGCACAAGGAATTGAATCAAAGATACGGAAAAGCCGTGCATCAAAAACGCTCACACGTATAGGAAACCATCAAACACTTATCAAAGAGGAAGTACTACCGCCGCAAGTGAGAAATTAAATAACTATTAGTCGATTAATAATTTTTAGATTCATGCGTGCGAGCATTGGCGAGCATAAAATTGCGCAAAAGTGCGCAGCGTCGCAATGAAAAACGATATCGAAAGCTAGCGGAATAATAAATTAGCATAAACGCAATTAAATTAAATTAATATGCATTGTGTGCGGTAACATCAGCGCTAGTGACACACACGCACAAATGCAAGTTCGCGAGCGTGGAATACGCATGCGCAAGTGGCTCAAGCAATCGTCCGACTAAATAAAAATCCATTCGCATTTGTTGTATGGTTGTATGATTATTGCAATACGTAGCACATAGCACATGAAGTACATTTCAAATGCAATTACGCCAATTATAATAAACGTTCGCGTTTCATACATTACTTTTTTGTTTTTCGCTTTGCATTTCTGTCCCGCAATGTACATATGACGAAATATCATCGCACACGTGAACATATAAAATGTTTTTGCATAATATTATTATTTTATCACGCGAATACTAATGCGAAGAACGAGCAAGAGTGGCCAAGATGTATCTACGCTTGGCAATCGGTAATTATTCAAATCGGAAACGATCTATGCGACACGTCTCCGCGTCATTCGTGGACTGATTGATAGCTATGACGATGCCAACCAGAAACTAATAACTTTTATCAGAATATAATATTCACATTGAATAGCTAATGCGCAGGGAGCCGGATTTTCGGCCGAAAAAAAGTGTGCTTAATAAATATTTACACATCGCAAATTATTTTCTGGTTAAATTTACGAGAAATTAAGTCGTAACGCAAATGCGAACGATTGTGATGGACACAGGTAGACATTGCTCATTGGGCGGCTCGAAAGTCCAAGGTAATATGCGTGATGATGTCGGTCAATTTGCCGTATTTAGATGTAGGTATCAAACGCTTTTCAAATCGCATGCAATTGCAGAGCGTACATACATAATAATAGGAATATTCGTGTCCACCTCTCGGTTCACGTTATCAATTTACAATTATCCCCCCATTGTTTGAGAACTTTGCGGCGAATTGCAGCGATGAAAATGGATTAAATTCAAACCAATCACGCCAGGATGCGAGATGGGATAATAACCCAGGAAACGTTGACGTCGTCTGAACACGTTATATCACGTTTGATGAAGAAATGTGGGAATTACTCCAAGACATCATTCATTAATCTCGAGCAATAGTCTATTTTCTATTCTTTGCGTTCCTGTTCATATGTTATGCATCTATCCAATTGTTGTGCGATAAATTAATAGTTATAAAAATTGATAATTAATGTTTGCATTAAATGACATTATGAGCAATATAATTATACATCGGTAGGTATTATGCAGTCAGGAAGAGGCCTGAGTTTGATTTACGCTTTTAGAAATTAGGAAACGATGTTGCATGTATTGAAGTCGATAATCGGTTTAGAAATTTAGGGATTTTTTAAGCTAATTTAAAACTACTGCGCGGTAATATTAAACCCTTACGAATACATCAACAAATCTCTCTATTTCTCGTAATAATTTCATTTAGCTATCTCCAAACTTAAAGGTGATAATATCAGGTGGGTTTCCATGTTAAAAATCACACGGTCCGAGCCAGCGCCATGTAGCGCGCAAAAGTTTTGCGCCCACTTTCACTTATTCGCGCGCAACCAGCAAATTTTAATACGTTGCAAAATGCGAAACTCTGACGTGTTACTAATTTATTATACCTGATATTGATGATAACCACCACCAAGATGAAATTAAAATTTTTGCATAGCGATTAATTGGAATTAACTTTTCAATTCAAATGCTGCACAAGAATAATAACATTTCACGCTTTCGCCTTTATCGTATTTTTTTAACCTTTCAATTTTACTGATATTTTTCGAATTAAGTGCAATTCATTATACGTCTCATTAACGTTATGATGATTATCGCCTTATTAGTTACACATAAACATGTTGTCGAGCAATACATCCATCAAATAATCGCATTGACCAGTGTGTATGTTTATTGTACGTGTGTGCAATACATATGGGTCACGGTAAATTGTAATTTGACGCCGCGGCGGATATATTACCGGCAACCGGCTAATAATAAGTTCATTCAACGGTATGGCGATTTTATTATTATAAATTTCCCCTCGGCGTGGCATCAATGCATCGTAGCAAATTCCTCCGTGAAAATTTATACTTATTCCAAGAACATATTGCTATCATCTAGTTTCGCAGATAAAAGACCATTATGTGTGAATTATGACTATTAACGTATAAATATTAGTTTAATCAGCGATTAGACACTTATGCAAATTCCTTGTCAACTTGAGCGCCTGCAGATGGGTCAAGAACAACTAGATTTCTAAAAGTTTTCTTCTCGTATTTTATATCCATACGACTATTGTTACAAAGGCAATGTTTATTATTGATAATTAGCAAAATAAATATTATTTTTAAGTATTGAAATTAATTGTAAACAAATTGATAGTGTTGATACTCAAAGAAGAAAAGAGTATGTATCGGCTATGACTATACATTTATGATATGTAAAGAGAATAGATATGATTACGTGCCGAGGTGAGGCAGAACCAGTTTGGCGCGTGTACGCACTGACCACTAACTGACGTCGTTGTCGCTCTGGTTGACGATAAAAATCGTCAATGGCGACTCTCTCGGGTCATTCGTATCTCAAGAATTTAATAATTCTCTCCGCTTCTACACGTATAATTTGATGCTCAACACGAACTACTGTACTAATTACTAGCCATTAAATAAAATCGGCATGTGCAACAAAGACAAAAATATCGCAATTATTGACGGCATAAAAAATTAATAGCAAAGAAGTGACGCAAATACAAGAAATGTAAATGTGAATAAGGTTAAGCATGGAAAAACACAGAGCTATAATTTAATTACGGAAGTTTCTAACTGGGTACGAGCATTCAACGAATAAAAAATTGAGTTAGAGGGTCAGAGGGACAGCATTTTTATGGCCACTAATGCTAATTATTGACCAACTGCGAAAAAAAAATGTAGATTGCGAATATAACGGGTAATCGTAAAAAATATAATTGTAAATGCCCGGGTTTCTCCGAAAAATTACAACATAAAATGTATTCGTGTTTTGATCTTATTTTCTTTCTGAACAAAGCCAATTTAAATGAAATTAGGTCGAAGAAAGACACAGATAATGATTCGATCGTCTTGCTGGACTAATAGCTTTTCACAGAAACAAATTTTACTTTTCAATTATAATGTAATAATATACCATTAAAAGCATTATGTGTACTTAGTTGAGTGTCCCATGTGTATTCATCAATCTTCTAAGAACATTGTACTTTTATGAAGTTTTTATAGTTCTGTAAACATAACTGCATCGTGCATACTTTCTTTGTTTCGATATGAACAAGTATTAGGTACTTACTCTTAATTGCGCATCTTAGCTATGCGTCTGATATCCGAAATTACATCATAATCCGCAATGCATTCTCCGACATTTCTTCTCCCAGCACTTTTAGCGAGGATATTACATTATTATATTCTTTTTGCAACTTCTATCATGCTCATTGACTTATATAACGCATTATATCATCGAAGAAATGACAACTTCCACTGTGCGGCAATCTACCTTCTTCTCTCTACCTGCATAAACTATGCACAACTCGATAGATGTACGTAATTTTTATTCATCATTCTGTTTATAACGAATTGTTAATTAAATATGAATACGATACCACGCGGAGAGAGAGCGAGATCAAATGAAATCTGCTACTAGGTATGTTGAAATTATGGTTAAATATTATTAGTAATCAGAGTTATGCGTTATTTCGGCACTAGGTAACTTTGTGGTATATTTGTAATCCATTGATTGTTTCAATACGTCTTTTGTATGTGCATATACTGCTTATGCTGCAGCACGGCGTTACATAATTTAATTACACGCGAGAGGAGAGACCAGTCGAAAGAAATGCGAATGTTTATTATGCGCGATGACATAAACCTTTGTAAATAACGTATAAAAATAAAAATTTTACGCGCACAAGATTTAATTTCTTCCTATAAAGGTCCACTTCGGTCGTATTTGCTTTACGAGTCATATGATGTGACGAAAGTAAAATTAATCATAAATCATACGATGCGTCTATAATACATTTTAGAAGAATCGTATAATTATTGAAAATATTTTTGACGTTTTGACGCTGAATCATTATTATCGAGACTTGAAGACCTTGTCTTGAAGGCGGTGCGGGCACCGATTAAACACTTTTTGTATGGTTTTTCGGTCGTTTATGTTGATGAATATTTATAATATTTTGCCAAAAACAACTTTACTTGTTGCTTGTTTTCCTGTTATTGCAATTGCAAACACTCCAGTGTAAATAATGCCAGGGTAAAATCGAAGGTGCTTGTCACTTATGAATATCATCACTTGATCGATATCGATATTGATCTGTCATTGAGAATATTTATATTGGTTTAGCGTGCGTTTCGTGTGGTGTGTGTTTGTGTCGTTCGCCAACATGCAAACTGCACAACCTTAATTGTAAAGTCAATTTGCATTGATTTTAACGAGCTTCAAAGGTTAATGAAATACAATCAGCCTAAGTATAAAAACAACTAGACTAAAATAACAACCATAGATTTGAATTCTGAGAAAATAACTGTTCCAGTTCTAGTTTTAATCTCAGAAATTCTTGCTTATAATTATCTCACGCGTTAATTAATCTAAAAAAATAATTTCATTGTCAAACCAGCCAAAATTTAATTTGGTGAGAATCTTCACGCACAGTGGGCTTTTGTTGCTAAGGTAATTACTATAAAATACGTCACCGTTGCAAATTGGAAATGGCCAACCTCTCCCAGATAACTTATAGTCTTTCACAGTAATTGTTAATCACCGCGCGTGTTTATATTAAATTTTGGCATTACAATGCCGGTGCGATATACAGAGAATAATAATAAATACAAGATGAAATTTAATTTGCATACGTTGATGATGTTTTACAATAGCTCACGTGACTAACAATGAAACAATACGATTAAGAGAAGTCATTATTTAATGGTCGAAATTAATATCGCATTTGACGTAATGAGCAAATTAAATTTTTCTTTTCTATTCTGAGGGTATTGATTTCTTGATTTTAACGATAAACGATAAAATGTTAGGTATGCAATGGTAATTACCATGATGCATCACTATGAATAATATATTTTTCAGGTGAGGGTTTCTTTATTCCATTCAGTTTTTCTCTTTAATTTCACGATTACGAAAATGTTAGTTATGTGATTATTTATTTCTTTTGATGCATTTTCTTTGTTTTTGAAGGAATTTCCTTCAATGCATTGTTTGAATTCGTTCTCATTTGAAACTACTAGATTAATAGCTTATCAATCGTGAGAAATGCACAGATGTTCAAAGTCTTAAATAATTTATGACTACATTCCGTAATAGAAAGCCCTTTTAATATTCTTTTTTCATATGTCTTCTGTTCATATCATCTGAAATGCAATTTTATATTCACACTTACTTAGTTAAATATGTGAGTATTCAAGTAGATCCTAGTGGGAAGACGCTACCTCATTAATGAGTAAGTCGCTCAATGAATAACTAAGTTTGACGTGGTGCGAATGACAACGCGGCTCGCGAGGGCCCAGACGAAGTGTCTAACGGCCAAGGTCGGCGCGCAAAATCCGCTCTTATTGTTCCCAGCAAATGCCATTCTAATAAATCGAAATCGATCATGACTACAATCACTTTGCGTCCTGCATGACTTTACGTATTAAACGGTTCACGCACTAAATGAATCATCGCCCACAATTCCATAGGTAATTGAGATATTAGAAATTAATTGGTCACCCAGTCACTTGTCACTTCACTTCCCGCAATTGCCATTCGTAAGCGGAATCTGTTTATATTTTCGACATGGCAATGTCGAATCGAATTCAAACAATTTATTAATTAATTGGCAAACATCGATGAGTCGTCTGAGGCTAAAATCGTGTGAGTCTAATGTAATGCAATACGAGAGGAGTTAATTATGACAAAAGCTTAATTGCACGTGGCGGGTAAAATATGCATGACGAGTCGCCGCGCGCCGCATTCAAATCGCTCGCTAATGTATTATTTGTCCGATTGTCTCTCGGCGGTGTGCGCCAATATTTCTATTTCGATTTCAATAAGAAACATGCGCGTACATAATAATAAATTGTTCAACAATCAAGGACGTCGTCGCCACCACATCGCCGCCGCTGCCGCCGACGACGACGTTGCGTTCGCAATCGAGCAAGAAACTTTCATTTTTATGCGCAACATACACACATACTTAAGTTGGTTACTTGAGCTATTTGTTTAATTTTCAACATTATGTATTTGCAATCGTCGAGTCTTTGTGCGTTCCAATTTTTCGCACTCTTGTATGCAAATCAAGCGGTTTTAATCGTTTTTGCATGTAACTGCTCTTATTTTGCATTGAAAAGTCGTAAAACGTTAAACATTGTGAGCAAGGGTAGTTAATTGTAGTGTCGTCCAGACGATCAACGAAATTAATTTCTAGTATTTTAACGGAAAAACGAATAATAATTGCGAATAATTAGTAATTACACGGTTGTCGGGCGTATGTTTGCAATCAACTATGAATTATTGTATAATTGCACCGTTCGATAATTACCGTATCAATTTCATATTCAGCTAGACGTTTAGAGATCGTAATTGGGCTCGTAATGGACAGGAAGTGTTAGACCAAGTGTTTTTATCGGTTTTCAGAGACAACTCCAGCATGGGAGTGGAACCGGTGAACACCGGACCGGATCTAGTGGGCGTTGGCGTCGAAGTGCCACCGTCTTCCGGCCGCGATGGTCCACCGCCCCTCAATTCGCAACAATCAACAATTTGGACGCGGCGCTCGCAAGCCGTGTGCGTGAGGCACGCGTACAAGCACTACGGTTCAAAAAAGAACCCGAATCATGTACTTAGCGATCTGAATATGACCGTGCAGAAGGGCACCATGTAAGAAACTCCTATCACGCACCGGGCGACATAAAACAACGTAAAATTTTGTCAATAGCTATGGTCTCCTCGGTGCTTCCGGTTGCGGCAAGACAACGCTTCTTTCGTGCATCGTTGGCCGACGGCGACTCAACGAGGGTGAGATCTGGGTGCTGGGCGGGCGGCCGGGTACGAAGGGCTCCGGCGTGCCCGGTAAGCGTGTCGGCTACATGCCGCAGGAGATCGCCCTCTACGGCGAGTTCACCATCAAGGAGACGATGATGTACTTCGGCTGGATATTCGGCATGAAGACGGAGGAGATCAACGAACGGTTGCAGTTCCTGCTCAACTTCCTCGACCTGCCCAGCCAGAATCGCATGGTGAAGAACCTCAGCGGTGGACAGCAGCGGCGCGTGTCGTTCGCTGTGGCGCTGATGCACGATCCGGAGCTGCTTATCCTCGACGAGCCGACGGTGGGCGTCGACCCGCTGCTGCGTCAGAGCATCTGGAACCATCTGGTGCAGATCACCAAGGACGGCAACAAGACCGTCATCATCACGACGCACTACATTGAGGAGGCGCGACAAGCACACACGGTGATTACTCGCAGACGCGGTTATTATTCGAACGGGGTCTTATAGGGGATTTCTTTGTGATTTAGATCGGCCTAATGCGTAGCGGCAAGCTGCTTGCCGAAGAGTCTCCGCAGCGACTGCTCAGCATATACAACTGCTCGTCGCTGGAGGATGTCTTCTTGAAACTGTCACGCAAGCAGGGTCAGGCGACGGTCGTCACGCCGGAGAACCACAATATCAGCACGAACATCAGCATGGCGGCGCTGAACTGGGACAAGAAGAGCGAATCGGTGTATGTGACTGAGGAGAGCGGCGTGGTGGGTCTGAACTTCCACCAGAGCAAGGAGGTGCTCATACACGAGAGTCAAAATGGACATTTGGATGTACGTGGCGGTGTTTGATAGGGTTTAAATCGACATTACAAGCGGTACTTGAATGCTTTGCAGAAATTGGGCAAGAGCAGTTCCAAAGACGACGACGCACCCATCTGCGACGACTGCAGCTGCTCCGACATTACCTCAGTGGGCAAGATCAAGGCGCTGCTGCAGAAGAACTTCCTGCGCATGTGGCGCAATGTGGGCGTGATGCTCTTCATCTTTGCGCTGCCCGTCATGCAGGTGATCCTCTTCTGTCTGGCGATTGGAAGAGATCCAACCGGTTTACGACTGGCGATTGTCAATCACGAGGCAAACTACACGAATCAAACGTATCAGATGTGCGACTACGAACCCGGTTGCAAGTTTTCGAATCTCAGCTGTCGCTACTTGGATACGCTCAAAAATACGACAATAGTGAAAGAGTTCTATCCAGATCCAGAGTCGGCGATTGATGCGGTGCGCACGGGCCACGCCTGGGGCGCACTGTACTTCACTGAGAACTTCACCGACGCGCTTGTCGCGCGCATGGCGCTCGCGAAGGACGCCGACGAGGAGACGCTCGATCAGAGTGAAGTACGCGTGTGGTTGGATATGTCAAGTAAGTCTACTACTTTTGGACATATGAGAACTGAGTAATGATGATGCATCAATGGATAGATCAACAAATTGGCATCATACTGCAACGCGATCTGCAGCTCTCCTATCAGGACTTTGCGAAGAACCTGCTGCGGGAGTGCGAGCAGAACGAGGCGATCGCCGACGTGCCCATCAGTTTTAAGGAACCCATCTACGGCAGTTCCAAACCGTCCTTTACCGATTTTGTTGCGCCCGGCGTCATTCTAACGTAACCATCACACCCTCAACAGAATTCTGAGCAAATTTCCAGCATTGTTTTTTTCGTTTCAGGATCGTTTTCTTTTTGGCGGTCGCACTGACATCATCTGCACTGATCGTGGAGCGTACGGAGGGTCTTCTGGATCGCTCCTGGGTGGCCGGTAAGTACCACACCAACAACTTGCGAACCAATTCCACAGCATTCTGTCTTCTTCAACAGGTGTGTCACCGGGTGAAATCCTCTTCTCGCATGTCATCACCCAGTTCGTCGTGATGTGTGGCCAGACGGCGCTCGTGCTCATTTTCATGATCCTTGTCTTTGGCGTGCAGTGCAAGGGCGACATCGGGTGGGTGATCTGCCTCACCATTCTTCAGGGTCTGTGCGGTATGTGCTTCGGCTTTGTCATCTCGGCGGTGTGCGAGCTGGAGCGCAATGCCATTCAGCTGGCGTTGGGCAGCTTTTATCCAACGCTGCTGCTCAGTGGTGTGATCTGGCCTATCGAGGGCATGCCCACCGTGCTGCGCTACATCGCCACGTTCCTGCCGCTGACGATGGCGACGACAGCGCTGCGTGCGATGCTCACGCGCGGCTGGGAGATTATCGAAAAGGACGTCTACATGGGATTCGTGTCGACGATCACCTGGATCGTGATCTTTCTCACGGTCAGCTTTCTCGTGCTCAAGTTCAAGCGCGGTTAAGCCTCATTATAAATATGCTTGCGTGTGAATGAGGGCGAATGGGGGGTGAGAATTAATAGTCCAGCTACGTGTGCATGTGTCAGTCTGCTAGGGCATGAGTGCATGCGTCGAATGCACGCTTATTTAAATTATCTTATCGTTTAATCTTAGCCCTTACTCCCTCTACTGTCAATCAGTTGTTTTGAGCGGAGCAGAAGATAGAGAATATGAAGGTTTATGTATATAGAACTTATATAATTGTGGTTGTAGCTATTACTACCGATCAAACGTATATGTACGTCGCCTGTCGAAATATGACTATACGGCCTTATTATTTTATTTTCTGGGTGTTTCTTCAAGTCGAACAAAAAAAATTGGCATTGCTTTGCATAACGGTACATATATTTATGTAGACTTACAATTAGATAATCTAAATAAGAGGAGATCACTTCAATGATTGCTTGCATAAAAGACAGATAATTCTGCTGATGTTGGAGTGCGGATTCGACGCGGAAAAGGTAAGTAGCAGAGAAGAGGTGGTTAGTCATTTACTTAATTATTTGGTTTGATAACATTGATGACTGTCCTTTGTGTCAAATTACACAAGTGTATTTGTTCTTGTTGAAACAAATTAGCGCACTTCACGAATACTGATAAATGTCGCAAATTTTATTCCGTTTCTTAGACCGGGTAATATTGTAATAGGTGAAAAGGTAGATGTAACCATCTTTAGGCATTGTTTATTATTATTATTGATATTATTATTGTTTGTTTTTTCTTTTATTTTTCTACCGTTTCGTATGTTTGTATCATATAACGATCGTGTGCTCAATGTTTATTAAATACGGATTTATCTATATTATTACTCACAGTAAATAAATATTGAAATATTGTTATCGAATGGCAATAAGGCGCGTGGAATCCGAACGGTACTTGTGATGCGTGTGAACAATGAATTGTTGTAATTATTAATTATAGTGTAAACTGTATGACAAAAGTTATTATTGAACTATTTTGTATGTACGAACAAACGATTTGATTCGTACCAATCTACAGTTTTTAAATCGAGGTAATAAAATATTTTAAAACAAAGCCATTGTTTAGAACAATTGCAAAAGAATATGTTCCTTCCCTCACTAGAATACGAGCAATACGAGTAAAATAAATGTCAGATCGCCAACCATAGATAATATAATATGTATTATATTATCTATGTCGCCAACCATTTGAAATGCCAAATCAATGTCAACCCTTGTTGTGCATTGAGCGCACACCGAATTTGCGAGAAAGTGAAAACAATACACCGGAAACACGTCCTCCACATCTCTAGAGGGAACCGATTCGGTGTCGGAAGTTGTCGAGCGTGATGGCACCCTTACTATGGTGCACGTCTCCCCCGCGCCATCTACGCCTCCGCTACCCTCCGTATCGTCGTCGGAGAACATTCCGCTGGCGGAGGAGGCTGCCGTATTGGTGCGACAAGCGGTTAAGTACTACGGGCCAAAGAAGAAACGACTGTACGTGCTAGTCAACTACGATATGACCGTGCGTCGCGGCACCATGTAAGCCGCCCCCTACTGCAATTTTGCATCCAACCCCATTTCGCGCTAGTTATGGCCTTTTGGGTCCATCAGGAGCCGGCAAGACGTCGCTGCTCTCCGTGGTCGTCGGCTTGAAGAAGCTGAACAGCGGCGAAGTGTGGGTGCTCGGAGGGCGGCCGGGCTCGTCCGGTTCGAAAGTGCCCGGCCGCAGCCTCGGCTACATGCCACAAGAGCTGTCCCTGTACGGCGAGTTCAACATGGTCGACATGATGATGTACTTCGGCTGGATTTATGGCATGACCGTTAAGCAGATTGAGGAACGTATCAACTTTATGATGGATCTGCTCGATTTGAAGGCGCGCAGGCGGAAAATTAAGAATCTTAGGTGGCGCAATATGGCGTCGTTGGTTCCGTCCGCCATTATACCTAGTTGGTTTCTAGTGGCGGTCAGCAACGACGCGTTTCGTTGGCGGTGGCATTAATGTACAAGCCGGAACTGCTGATTTTGGATGAACCCACCGTGGGCATGGATCCAGTGCTGCGACAGACCATTTGGAATCACCTCGTTGAATTGGTTAATGAGGGAGGGACCACTATCATCATTACAACCCACTATATTGAAGAAGCGCGACAAGCGCATACGGTAAGCAAATTTTGTTTGGGGCTAAACCACAACATTATCGAACTTAAGCGCGTCTTTAGATTGGTCTAATGCGTAATGGCCGCCTGCTAGCAGAAGATTCACCGGATAACTTATTAAAAATCTATAAAGCGGATACGCTCGAAGCGGTCTTCTTACAACTCGCACAGCATGATGAATCATCCACGCTGCAACTCAAGATGCCGCCTTATGATAGGTCCAAACACGGTTCCCTGCGTCACCTAGTGGTATAAATGACGTTCGTCACATTGCCATCAGCTTACATCTACTAACAATCAGCGTCGTTGCAGGGAAAGAAAGTCTCCTACGCAACGTTGCGCGTCAAACTCAGCCAGATGCACGCGCTGGTGCACAAGAACTTTCTCACGCTCTGGCGCAATCCGGGCATTCTCATCTTCTTCCTCATACTACCCCTCGTGCAGATACTGCTCTTCTTCACCGCCATCGGCGGCGAGCCGAACGACATTCTACTGACGGTCGTCAACGACGAAGTGCCGACCGCCAACGATTCCAACACCTGCGTATTTGAGGCGCGTTGCACGTTCCAGAATTTAAGTTGCCGCTACCTGGACAAGTTGGAGAAGACCATGATATACGTGGAGTACCATTCGAACATTGAAGCGGCGCGCCAACGCGTCCTGGACGGCGACGCATGGGGCTACCTGCATTTCAATGCAAACTTCTCCGAGGCGACCATGATGCGACAGCTGGCGCCCACTGAGGAAGCGGTGCACTACAGTCAGATTGAGGCCCATCTCGATATGACAGGTGTGTATAACCCATCCGATGCTCTCGATGTAATCATCCTCCTCGTAGATCAGCAGATCAACTTTATGATACAACGCGACCTTTTGAAAGCCTACATGAACTTTGCCAAAGCACTCGCCAAGGACTGCGGCAAGAATGAGGATGCGATTGATGTCGCTGTCGTGGTCCAAGACCCCGTCTACGGCTCCACGAAGCCGTCGTTTCGTGAATTTGCCGCGCCGGGTATTATTGTTACGTAGGTCGCAAGCCAACAACAAGCTCAGGGAGGACGGTCGTGTGCTGAAGGGTTGTGCGCTTGGTTTTCAGAGTCGTCTTTTTTTTGGCCGTCGGGCAAACATCGATGTCGCTGATTGCGGAGAAGAGCGAGGGTATGATGGCTCGCACGACAGTTGCAGGTATGGACGAAGCTTAGAAGAGAAGGGATGTGTATATGCGTGTGTTGAACGTAGGAGTTTGCAGGGGTCACAGAGAATCAGATCCTCTTCGGGCATGTGCTCTGCCAGTTAATCATCGTAGCGGCGCAGGTGATACTGGTGCTCATCTTCACGCTGCACATACTGGGCGTCGCCTGCCATGGCTCGATGGCATTGCTCGTGTTGATCACGACGCTGCAGGGCATCTGCGGCATGTGCTACGGATATATGATATCGGCGGCGTGCGACGTGGAGCGCACTGCTATTGAGCTGGCGCTGGGCAGTTTCTATCCGTGTATTATGTTGAGCGGCGTTATCTGGCCGGTGGACGGAATGCATTATATCATGCGATGCATGGCGTATGGCACGCCAATCACGCTCAGCATTTTGGGCGTGCGTGGCATTATGTCGCGCGGCTGGGGTTGGCGTATGGCGCCGGTCTACCTGGGCATCATCACTCCCATTTTGTGGATTGCTTTTTTCCTCGTCATCACCATCTTGATATTCAAGTTTAAGCCGCGGTAGTAGACGGTGCGAATATCGCCGTGTTTATTGTTTCCAGGTATAAATATATACAAACAATAAATGGATTACAATATTACTCCTAACTGACTATGTCCAAACTGGGAATGATGACGTCTTCCCTTAGTTCCATCCGTGATTGTAATGGATTGGTGTCGGTGATGGGAATGGCGTAATCCAGGATGCATTCACTGTTCGACCGTTTCCGACCGCGCTTTGGTTGCTCTTTCTTTGGGGATGGCGCTGTTTCGACCGCCTGCTGAATGCTGCGCTTGAAAATCTGCGATTTGGTCAGCAGATTGAAAACTATCTTCGATTTGGAGTAAGTCTGCATAAAGTCGTGACACAGCGTCACCTTCGTGTGACAATCCGCGCAGATGTAGTGCGGGCCCGGATCGGAAACTTCAACCTTGAAACAAATTCACCGTTGGATTGATGGCGCAGTTGATGTATTCTAGCGCGATGTACAAATTCCTGCAAGACCGATTCCAGCATCTCCTGCAGCCGCTTGAATTTGTAGACCGACTCGAAAATATTCGCGTCGACGGCGGTGTCGACGTCCCTCATGCACACGCGACAGACGTCCATTGTTGGCGGCGGCGGCAGCGGACAACACTACGGTACTACTGTCAACTGTTCAGACTGTTCAGACTGTTCACCACATCCATAGACGCCATGCTGAGGTGTTTTGTTTCCGCGGCTGCCTTGCATTTGTTTGCAGCCATATTTGGCGCATGTCAATTAATTTTTTTTCTTGTCCTCTGTTTTTTCTTCGTTTTTCACCGAGTTTTGTTACCAAAAATATTTAAACATGGAGAGAATGTTAGAAATGGACGATGAGATCATTCTCGCCGACCCCGACAATGTGGTGGACGATGAGACCGAAGGAGAGCTTGACTTGGAGGCGAGCTTGACTCTGCACGATATATTCGCAAAGCATGAAGAGAATTACACTAAGGTACATAGCGCATCGACTTGAAAAACCCACAATTTTGCATGTGCAAACGATGTAGATGCTGAATGAAATGGAGGAAAATCCGGCAATGGCGCCGTACGCTGAGGCGCTCACGATGCTCTTCGACTACACATACAGCGTCTACGATCGCACCGCGAACCTGCAGGAAGGCAACGCGCAGCTCGAAGCGAAAACGGCGGCCATCGTCAGCCGCATCAGCGAAGCGAGCGAAATGATCGCGGCGGATGGCAACGCCATCGAAACGCTGCGTAAAGACATTACTACGACGCACCGAGAGATCGATAAGGCGCACGAACGCGAGCAGTGC
>JARJDR010014943.1:0-29742 GCA_030264135.1 Myllaena sp. GC000078 | reverse complement strand
CGCCGCTGCCATCGGCGCACAATTGCCTGCGCATGCATGAGATGCTCATCATGCTTGCGCAATGACTAATTACCCAACCCTTGACATATCTTCTCATTTTCCATGGTTTGCATGAATTTTCTGAGCGCGTAAACATAGTAGCGCCATTAGACGCACACAGGCAGGCACTTGCCGCGCGAATCTCGGGGCATTGCCACCACCCCCATGTGCCGGCGCCGGCAGTCGCGCGACGGTCTCGTGCCGGCCGAGAGAGTGCCGAGTGTGGGCATGACACGATACCGTACGTTGGACTAGGTCAGGGTCTCCCGGCACCGGCACCGGCACTGGCAGCAGCCGCAATCGCGTGGCGGCGGCGGTGGCGGTGGCAATGTCGCTGTTTTGATTCTCGCCCGCCACTCGCCTCCTCCCACTCTCGCCGAGAGTACGCTACGTGTAATTGGATCAAAAGTGGTTGGTATATGGACAATTACTTAATCGAGTTCGATACTCATGATATGAAGGAATAAAAAAAATACATCATTGACTTTGGGTCTAAGATATAGGATGACAAAGGCCAAATACATAGAGGCCGGCTAACAGGAAGCAGAGAAGCCATAAAAAGTCGGGCGTTTCCCCCATTCCGCTGGATTGTATGTCTTTCCGTCGTCATTCGCGAAAATGGTGCGTTGTCTGCGATATCGGCGGTGGCATGTGGTAACTGTGCATCGCGACTGGGCAGAATTATCGTAGTGCGCCGCGGGTTAAACGCTGTGGTGCGCCGACGCCACCGCCCCCAAAACATGCGATTCGCGAATGCAGTGCATTCCATCATACATGTATGCACACACCACTACCCCTCTCACACCCACGGCATCCAGCGCTGACATGCGTAGGAGGGCACGTTGGGATGCCGAGCCGTGTGTATAAAATAAAATCGATATAATTTTAAATATGAAATACAAATACGGATCGCAATACGTATGCCAATATATTCCCTCCTGCCATGACTACGGAAATATTGATGGGATCATATGAAACAAAATGGCGTTTGAAGTCGACATACCTTCTACATGTATTGCTTATCATTTGAAATCTCAACTAGTAATCTGAGCATAGGTACTCACACATTTCACGTATTTTGAGTAAATTAAGGATAATATTCAGAATGTTATTACGCCAGTCGTATTACATAATAGCGCATGATGAAGGCAATAATAATCTATTGTAAATTGATTTATCGATAATTACGGGAATAAATAAGTAGATATAGATATTTTACTCTTTAGGGGTTGAGTGACAGCTCAGGGCTTTTCACCTATTACGTCAGCAGGAATCCAAGATGATGATGAACCGAATGTGACCAAAAAGTCGCAGAGACCAACTCTTAAGATATAACTATTATTATGATCAAAATTAGCAGTTCTCTGAATACCACCAAATAATCATCCTATTGCTCGCAAACTTACAATTAGATTGGATTTCATTAATATAGCCACAACGAGTACATATGAACATACGAATAAAAAGACTCTGGAGTTAATTAAATTCGACACAAAGAAACTACTTGGGGTGACCGACTAAGTGCGGCTAATAGATTATGTAATGAATAACAAGTAACTTATGAGAAAGCCACACCCCTTCTTCCTATGGTACACATTACATGCGAACACAAAAACAAAGGAAAAATAAAGCAAATGGCGTAAACTTTCATATTCGCCATCACGTCGCGCGTCAAAAGCGGCGGCGTATACAGCCGGACGACCATTTTATTTTTATACCATTCATAAAACATAACGCATTCCAAGATGGAGTCGCCGTGTAATTAATGACGCGCGAAATAATGAATGCCTGAATAATGTATTAATACCACGGCTTTGCTTATGCACCAAAAAAATGAAATTATATGCGAATTCCTTTTATTTCATAAGTATATAAATTTCTATAAGATTTATATACGATTGAAGTAAGAATAGCTCTGATAAACAATTTTATAATTGTATATAAAATATAAAATTTGTGGCACTACTTATTTGCTCTAAATGAAATGAAGAAGACTAATCATCTCAAATTTCTCCGATTGTAACTTCTTATTGCAGACTGTATAGATATGAAAGTAAGAAAAGTATGTCCGAACTACCGCTCAGTTGCTTCGCCAGCATTCATCTAGCCTACTTCCGGACAAATGTGAGCTATGCTACAAGGGGTACAGAACAACCATGACCTTGCCCCGCTCCGCTCAGGCCTAGTCCGCTGCACCGCAGCACGTGAATTTCTCGCACGCGCTCCGGGTAAGCGCGCGCGGTGCGCGAAGCACATGTATCAACAAGCGGTGACGAGGACGATCGTTGATACCGATCGGACTACTAGACCAGGCCAGACGCACTCGCGACCAACTGGTAGGAAGTTCGGTCGTTCGTTCGCTTAGTCGGCGCCGGCGTGTGCGCTCTGTGCTCAACGAGTGAGAGTGCGTGGTGAGCGCGAGTGTGCATACCGCACTGCTTGTAAACAAACAATCCACCCACATCGCCACTTGGACGCCCCTCCTTCGTCTTATCAACGTCTCTCCGTATAACGGTTTAACGGTCGGTCTGCTTCCTTTCATTGCCACTTATTAAGAATATTTCTTCATGACGATCAAGGCAAAACCTATAATATAGATAAATTAATCGAATTACCTTCACCCAGCCGCCCTGCTCAGTGACGAGGGTGTACAGCATGTGTAGATCCACCGGCCGTCCATTCAGCATTGGCATATGACGAAACGACGTCCTGCAAGCACACACAGAAGCCACACGGGCGCATATATATTTCAGGTTGCCATCAAATTTGTAATCTGCGAGCCACTCATCATAATCATCATCGGGGCATTATTAGAGCGGTATTATTAACATAAAAGCGAGCGCGCGCCGTCGCCACATGCGCGCGCTTGTGTTGGTTGTAAGCATACACAACAGAATACGGCGCCTTTTTTCCTCTTCCATGCGTCGTCGCTGTTGTCGTATACTTGCTTACGGCGCGCGCGCGCGCTCGCTTTAAAACCGAACATTTTTACCGCCGCCACTACCTCCAACAAGCATCATAAAATGCAAGCAATTACTAACCCTTTGGTATCGTGGAAGTGTTTCAGGTCCCGCAGGAAGCCGTCGCGCTCCCCGTGAGTGGCCGACGGCGGTGGCGGCGGCGGCTGGTGCTGTTGCTGCGGCGGTTGCTGCTGATAGTGGGCCATGTCGGTGGCGACAGCGGCACGTCCGGGGCAGAGGCAAGCGTCCAGGCTACAGGAGCGCCATTAAAACTCCACACGTGACGCACACAACACCAGGATGCCACCGCGCCATCGACAACGTCGTGGACGCCATCACCATGACCGAGGCAGGCGACCCTACGCGCACCGCACACTCACTCATCCACACCAGCACCACACATTGGCTGGTTCGGGCGCGCGGCAGACACACGGAAACACTACATGCACAGGGGGGCCGGCCACAGAGCCGAAACGAATGCACACCGTCTCAAAATTGGCGGCGCGAACGATAGACGTGCGGATGATCAGCGAGTAGCTGCTGGTGCTGCTGCTGCTGCTTGGTGCTCGCACCTCGGCACGGGCGCGCGCGCGCACTTACACACCAACCAACACGCACACACGTCGCTGCTGCTGCTGCTGCTGCTGCTATTGCCGCCGCCGAGCGCGTCGTAGGAGCGCGCGGGCACGCACCGCAGCACGGGTAGGATGCACACACGACGGCGAACGCGCGGCGGCGGTGCTTCACCTCCCTCGCTAGGGATGCTGAACGGCCGAGAGTCGAGTCGGAGTCACCTGGATCGCGTCGGAGGTGCACAGAGTAGCGCGGGTCGCGGGTCGCGAGGAGCAGCGAGGAGCGCGGCGCACAGGACGAGCGTAGACAGCAACTCCCTGCGCGCGCGCGCGCGGCTGCCTGTGCGGCGTTGTGCAGTGTCGACCAGTGTTGACGCTCACGCTACTCACTCGACTCACTCGCTCTCGGCTTGCACGCGAGGCACGAGCAGCGTGAACAGCGCCGGGCACATACATGCACACGTACTGTCTGACTGCCCGCCTCTCTCACTCATGCGCACACGAACGCACGCGCGGCGCTGCTGGCAGCCGTCACCGCGATGATGCTGCAGGCGCTGCAGCTACTAATCGCCTCGCGCGCGCGATGCCCTCAACGACGGACGCTTTTTCTTGCTTCCACCGCCTCCTGCAGAAATCGCGACGACGAACTCGGATCACTCGGACGCTGCGTTAGCGGTACTGCAATGGGGCAGTCACCTTGCCCACGCCGAGGATGATGGCCACCATTAAACATGGCTGCCAGCTGTCGCTGGGGAAATAGGTGCGAATGCTATTGCCTACATTTTTGGTTGTTGCCGTCGTCGAGCCGCTGCTAAAAGCAATACTAATGGAAGCGATCCGCTGGTATTGTTTTGTATTGGCTTCTATCCTTCCGCCTGATTCTTCGGATGCAATAGTTCAAATCGTTCAAATAGCAACTGGGCGCCCTGCCACTCCGCATGCCACCATTTCTCTTTGTACGCTGCGCCATCTACGCAACCGCCATTTTCGTAATTGCCATTAAATGCCAATTGCCTCACTTTAATGTTAGGCAACCAACTATAGCACAAAATACTACCTATAGCGTTACATCAGCCAGCGTCAGCCATCATTCAGCATTGTTCAGCATCATTCAATGAGCCAAACGAGCCAAACACGTGGTCGCGAATAGTCTCCAACGACGCACGCATCGGGGTAATCACCAGTAATCACTGCTTCGCCTTTCGAAATTAACACCGTGCTTTCGACAGATTCTTCGCTAACAAGTTAAGTAACAATCGTAACAATGGTGTACAAACGCAAAAAGATGCATTCGGGTGATACGCACCTAAAGCGCAGGTGGCGCACGCGGAATCGCGGCAAAGATCTGGACGAGGTACGAATGAACGACCTGCGCCACCAATACGCATTTGTGTTATCTTTGCGTGTTGCAGGTGAACGCCGACATCCAGCCGGAACGCATAGATACATTGCTGCATCAGGAGGTGGATTTAGATAAGCCGGGCAGCGCCCAATTCTACTGTGTGCATTGTGCGCGCCACTTCATCGACGATCACGCCCTGCAGGACCACTTCAAGACCAAGGTGCACAAGCGGCGGTTGAAGGCGCTTGAAATAGATCCATACACGATCGAGGAGTCGGAGCGCGCGGCTGGCCAGGGTTCATATGTGGCACCAGTGAAGAGGAAAATCACCACGCAAACGGCAGTGGAGCCGATCAACGACGGCAGCAGCGCCAAGAAGATGAAAGTTGATGCAGAACAATTATAAGATTTGTAGCGTGAGTGAAAAATTAATAAATTAAGTTTAGCCATGTTGTTGTGCCGAGGCTTCATGAGGGTGGCTAGCACTGCAAAGTGCTGTTACAATGGGGCAAGATCATCTTCTGCCTTGTATATTACTGGAGACAAGGCGCATGAACATTATGCTGTGCTCAAGCCACACATTGATATTGTGGAGAGATTCAAGGACAAAACAGCACTTGAGGAAAATATTAAGGCGAGGGGGAAATATGTGGATCTGGAGGGCATTGCCAACAGATGGGCATTCTATCAAAATCTCTATGAGAAGAAAGTCATTCTGGAAGCAATCAGAAATGAAATCTCCAAGGAAATCAGCAGGTTAATGAAAGCTGGAGATAATGAAGAAAATAAATCAGCTATAACAAAATTAAAGACACAAATCAATATAGTGAAAGATGAATATTCGACGCTTAAAAATTTTATGTATGGCGTTGAAGAGTCTGCAGCTTTAAAAGCGCTCTCCTTGCCGAACGTGCTTCACGAACGTACGCCCACTACTGCACCGCAAGTGCTAATCGAAAACCTCACGAAGCCCCAGCCGCAAATTGCTGAAGATTTTCCGTCGCACATTAAAATTGGCAACGAAAATGAATTGCTCGAAGTGCACGATAGTGTCTTTGCGTTTCTCACCAACGATGCCGCATTGTACGAATTGGCAGTGCTTTGGTACTTCCAAGATAAACTGACGCAATCGGGTCTAACGCAGTTCTCATGTCCGGACTTTGCAAAGAGCATTGTCATCGAAGGCTGCGGCTCCGATTTCGAGAACAAAACGGATGTGATTACCATTGCGGACGGCAGCGATCACTACATCAATCGTTTGCATTTGACTGGCGGTGCTAGTCATTACGCTTTCATGGCTCATTTTACGCGTTATGTGGTATTGCCGACACAATTCCCATTGGGTTACTTCGCGATCGGTCGTAAATACCAACCCATCTTCAAAGATGATCCGACGAGCCTCTTCAATCTTGCACAGCAGAGCGCCATCGAGATCTTCACGGCAACGAAGAGCCACGACGAAATGAACAAATCACTAGACAGTCTAATCAATAACATCGCGGATATTTACAAAGGTCTTGGCTATCATTTTAAAATGTCGATTGTCAAGGCGGATCAACTGAAGAACTACGAAAGTCTGCGTGTGGCTATTGAGATGTACTCGAATCACCTTGAGGATTATGTGGAGATCGGTAGCATTTCCGTGGTGGACGCATTTATTAGCAAACGATTGCTCTTCACATACACGGAAAACAAGGAGATGAAATTTCCAAAGGTGATCGTTGGCAATGTATTGAATGTGCAGAAAATGTTGGCGTGTGTTTTAGAGAATAATTGGGAGAATGGGCGGTTAAAGAGTATATTGTGCGAGGTCTTACAGCCGCATTTGCCTTGAATAATTTTTGATCTGGACGTTGTAAATTTTGTAGTATTGTTGTAATAAATTTTGTCGTAGTTAATTATGTATCAAGGATGGTTTTATTCGCCCAGTTTCGCAGCGGATACTCTCAGAGACTACTTTAATTGACAAAGCTCGTCGACGCTCCGAAACGACGCCAACACCAACCAGCTTTAACGCCGCACTCACGGCAATGGTGAGTTTAATTCGTTTATATTTGAGCTAATAAATTGGTACTAGATAAAAAATATAAATATGTATATGTGATTCAGTAGTCAAGTGCACAAAATAGTGCCACGCCGCGCTTAATCCAATGTTTCTCGGGCTTATCGGTGGGAATTTCGCAGGCGATTACATAATTTGTAGAATGGCCCGTTGTTGAAAGCACACCAGCACGTTTTAGTGTCTTATAAACAGGACATTCATACATACCCTCCGGTTTAACATGATTCTCTTCAGGTACCAACCAAATGGGTACCATTTCTACGATAAAACGATACAAACAAATTACAATGAATCAAAATGAAACCGTTAATAATTCATTACCTGTATATAACTCCTTTGGTCGCGACTCATCCAGCAACCTACTAACAGTACTCCACCGGCAACCCTCCAGATACAGCCCGTAAATAGCGCAACCGTCCGCCGGACGATATGCGGGCCGCCGATCTAGCACGGTAAAGGCAAAGCCAATAGTGTCGATGGATACCACATACTTGCGCGCGTAGTTCTGCAGCGTGCCAGTGAGGAATGCCTGCGGAAAGTAGAAACCGGAGATCCAGAAGGCTGGCGGTATACCGTTGTTCACCCAGTTGACCAGGAAGCGTACGCGCTGATTAAGATCATCCACCCACGCGCCGAGCGGCATGAGCGATGGATACGCCTTACTCGCCCACATATCGGGTACAGCGTTCTGGAAGAGGCTACCCGACATGAGTTCCAGAGCCTCGGACATTACCACCAGGCCCTTGAGTGCCTTCAGCAGGTCTTTGAGGCTAGTCTCAATCACTTTCAATAGACGATTGTAGCGTATAGCCTCCTGGACTATAACTGTGTTAAGAGACTCCTCGTACATCACCGGATACGCCTCGAGAATGCCATCCACATCGAACAAGGCGGGTATCTGTGCTAGAATCGCCTTGGCCTGCTTGGCGGTGTCCTCTTCCTGATTGCCCGCGGAGCCGCCCACCTCTTTTGGCTGCAGAGTGAGCAGCGTGGCGAGCGTCAAGTACGCTTGCGCTTGCGCGCACGTAATGTCCGCATTGTCATGCAGGCCAAACAGTGAGGGATCGTCGTTCAGTGGAAAGGTTTTCATGTAGTCCATGTAGTCGATGAGCGATGTGTCACCGTCGATTTGATGATAGAAACCCGCATTGTCGAATACATAGGTGGAGTTGAGTACTTCCGGTTTGTAGTAGTCGGCAAGGATGTTCATCAGACACCGACGGTCCCAATCGTCGGTTACTCGCCCGCCGTAGTTAATATGCCCCGCTGTGTAAACAAGCACCTTGAAAGGTACATCCGAGTACTCCAGTAGGAACATGTAGAGCTGCGAAATGGAGATCTTCAGATCGCCGTCTGTGAACTCGTAGGGGATGTTGAAACCGAGTGGCCCAAACTTGCGACGTTCCAGTAGGCAGCCATGGAAGACGCACAGTGAGAAGAGCAGCCACTTGAAGGTGAATACCTTTGGATGTTCAGAGTGGAAAAAGTCATAAAGGTCCGTGACTTGATTACTGTAAGCGCGCAACATATTTGCTTTGAGTCCACGCGGCGGTTCCACCGTCATCTTGCTGCCGTTCTGCAGTATGGCGACCGGAAATGCCGGTGATGGCGTCGACGTCAGCCAGATGCGGAACTCCTTGTGCGCCATGTCCGGCTCGATCTCGTCGATCACACGCTCCAGACGTGGCATAAAACTCGGAGCGAGGTGACAATTCTGTAGAAGAATTCCGATAGGTTATCTACTTTTTTAAACGATATTTACTCACCTGAAAGAACACCCAGTTTCCAAGCTCTGCTCCTTCGTGTATTAACTGTTCGGCTCTTGGTCCTTGACCTTGACCCAAAGATATTGCAAAAGTCCGTTTAGTCATCTTCATCTTATCTGCAAACTTGAAAAGATCCGCTGCCGGATCAGTGCCCGTGGAAAGGACAAAAATTAAAGGGATCGTCGATGCCGATTCTTTGTACATTGCTGACAGATCACTGGTGATGGGTTCAACGTACTGTTGGCCCATGTTGCTAGTGAGAAAGTCCTGCATGGCATTGGTGATTTTATCTGGACGCAGGGATTTGATCACAATCAACCGCCGGAAGTCATCAATGTCCGACTTTAAATCATCAGGAATATTTTCCCGGTGTGGTTGTGTAGACTCAAAGATTGTACGGTAGTGCCACTCGTGCAGCGCAAAAGTATCAACGAATCTTCCAAACCTCGGTAGCGCCTTCAGAGATAGTACCTCTTTCCATGCCTTCTCCGTCAACCATTTGCTACATGGATTGGCCAGATCTACCGGGGGAGACCCACCCGCAAGGAACATATGCCATTCGCGTGCATCAATCAGGTTATCGTTCATCATAATGCGTACGCAGAGCAGAAAGGCAAAGAGCAAATTGTCTTTGGCAAACAGACTACGGCACACATTCGCATACAAATTGTACGTAAAGTAGTCGTTGATGATTTGCACACGCTCGTTGAGATTCTCTGTTTTCTCCGTCTCGGCCATACTGTTGATAAAGATACTGATGAACCACTCCAGCGAGTACTGGTACATTGGGTCGACGTTCGAGAGATCGGCAACGCAGAAGAATAGGATTTGTCCACGATTTGCTACTGGCACGTACTGCATGCGCGTGTTGTCAATGTCGATCTGCGTGATTTCGGCCGCCTCCACCTTGCTCTTGATATCCTCACTCTTTACTTTAGACGCCTCCAGCGTGGTGATGAAATCGATGTCATCCAGCGGCGAACCTTCGGATGTGCTGAGTTTCATCAGAATGCGGTCTTCAATCTCTTTCAGCTCCTGCTTCATTTGCGCACTGCTAATGACGATTTGACTGCGTTGCTCTTCCAGGTCGGGTCGTTCCTGCATCACCACCAACGCTAACAGTTGATCCAACAGACCCCTAATATATTGAAAGATGGATGAGGATTGGGATGAAAAATTTGGTGCAGATTCAGTCTTACGTTGGTACCACAGTAAAATTCACCAATTGGACCTTAATAGAAATCTCTGGAGTGTAATGTGGATTTCGGAGTTTAGTTGTAATATATAGTTGGAAGTCATCGTTGTAGGGCACAATTGAGTCACCCAGTTTGAGCATCCACGTGCCGCTCTGTTTAAATAGCGATCGCAACAGGACGGGGTCTATGGAGGGATCCAGTTCGGTGGCGACGTTTTCAATCAGCACCGGTTTACCGAACCGGATAGCTAACTCAAGGGTACGAATCAGGTCTTTATCCGAAAGCTTACAAATTGCTAGACCTCTTGGTTTTGCCTATATATGAAATAGTAGATAGTAGCAATAGCAATATGTATGTGTAGGAAAAAGAATTTAAAGTTATTACCATGTTTTTGATCCATTTATTAGCCTGCCCTTGAGGGTCTATAAATAATGGCCAGCGTTTCGAACACGAAACCAGCACAGCATTCTCCGTGCTCAACGCATCACGCGGTAGACCATCAATCTGCCACGAGCGTATCACCACCGGCTCGCCAAGTATAGAAACGGGATCACACTTTTCCGAGTGCGGCACCTTCAAACTGGTCAACAGCGTCAGCCATTTTGTAAACAGATCCTTCCGGTAACTGTCCGTGAACGGTGTCAAGTAAGCAACCGCGCCCGAACAGATCAGTATATCCCCAGTGACGTTCACAGTGTTCGCCTCAATATTAGCAATGGTTTGAATCCAGCGCACGCGCTCATCGGCAAGACCACCAATCAGCCGTACTGCGCGATTCATACGTTCCTGACACATATTAATACTCGCTTCCTTTTCAGCCTTGAAAGCGATCTTCGTCTGCAGCTTCTCATTGAGCACCTCCAGTCCGTCCATCACCTTCTTCATCTCGGCGCGCGACTTGGCGAGTGCCGCCTCGGTGAGAGCCAGATCCTCCTTGGCCGCCTTCAGTGCCGCCTTCTTAGGCGCCACACCGAGATTTACAAAATAATACTTGTACATAGCGTGCGCCCACATGCAGAGCGACGTGCACGCCTTGGACACCTTGACGATTTTTGCTGGTTGGAAGTTGGGGTTGCTCACGTACTTTTCGAGCTTCTGGATCATCTCGTCGGTGATCGAATCCTTGTCAAAGTTCATCAGCGACATGAGGAACGCACCCGGATCGGAAAGCATTCCGCGGCCGGGCTCCCAATAGTCCAGCAACTTCTCACCTGGCTTCTCGCCGGGTATTTTTACGGGTTTGACGCCTTTGACAATGCAGATGGCCTCGATGACGTAGATCACGCCAACCGGCGGGCGCTTCATAGCGCGCACCTCAGTAATGTCATTTTTGTTCAACGCTTGTAAACTCTTCTCGGCCGCTAACAGCGCAGGCAGAGCCTCTTCAAGATCACGTTCGGCGTCCTCGGCGATCGCTTGTGTTTCGATCGCTTTTTTTGTGGCCGCCATTTCTTCTTTCTCTACCACCGACTTGGTTTCTTCGGCGATCAATGTGTCGGCGGCGATTTGAGTAATCATTATCTCTGCATCGCGAGCGGCAACCTCCAATGCCGGTTTCATTAAGGTGAGTTGTTTCTGAAGATGTTTGACTTCCTCTGAAGTATTTTGCAGCTTAAAGAGCCCCGTTTTCAGTCGGCCTACACCTTGTGTGAGCCCACCTTTCTTTTTGTTCATAAGGTCTGTGTAGCTGGAGAGGAGTTGTAGGTAGGATGTGGGTGTGACATAATTGTGGCGTGATAATTCGGCGAGGAATTGTTCGCTCGCTGTCACGACGCTGGCATGCATGAATTGGCACACATTCACGATGCCATCGAGGATCGCTTTGGACACATTCAAATCTGGGATATCTTCTAGATATTGCTTAGCTACGGACTAAATGCAGTGTTAAATTTATGACAAACAACGTGGTGAAGATATTATTACTTGTAAGGCGCTGTCGGGCCATGGAGAAAACCAGTCTATAGTGCAGCAGTTCACCAGTGCTGGAAACTGTCTTAGGCGTGCGCGGAAAATTTCACCAATCGGGCTAATTATTTAAAAACAATTACACAATAATTTAATAGAAAGTTAACAATGTAAATTATTATATTCCTACAAATAAATGTCCTATTAAACAAGTGCACCTATTTGGTGTTAGTACGTATGTTTTTGCATTGTTTATGTAGTATGTGGTATGAGAACCTATGTAAGTAATGAAACGAAAAAGTCTGATTATACATATTTACTTCCGCGTTGTGTTCATGGTCACAACCGCGTCACACAAAGTAACAATTTGCAAATCGCACACTCGCAAAACACACTCAGCTAGTTGGCAGCAAAAACAGAGCCAGCCTTGAGATCGAGTCCGAATGGACACTACACACCACTCCCTACCCGTGTACCGATGGCAATGACATGTAATTTACATTGGCAAATTGTAAAATTCGTATGCGGCGCACAGCAAAGCAAGAAGGTGGTTAAGCGCAACTGCGGTTCAATGCTTCTTCCATTCTCAACTCACAATCAGCCAATGTTTAAAAGCAACACATGCGCAAGGCTGGATTGTTATTTATAATACATTGGCTACGTAAAACAGAAATTGCTGGGACTACGGCCACTCCGGCCGCTAGTTAGAACAAAAAGAACGCGAATAGTGACTCTTTTGGGCTTTCAGATATGTTATATTCATCAGGCGCGCAGCAATCGGCGCGGATGTGTAAGCAGTGCGCGCGGTCGCGTCGGCGTCGCGCGCCTGGTAAATCGAGTGGGGCGCAATGCGCAACGCACAGCGCGCTGAGCGCATTCGCGTATTGCTTCTCGTCTTGATGCGCGCCTACTACACAAATCTATTTTACCAACTTAAAGCGCCGTTAGCGTGCATACTCCAACGCGCTCAACACGTTAATTTCATCATTTAAACGCGCCAACTAGCAATAAATAAAAAAAAGGTGAACGATACAAAAATGTATGGCTGGTATAGTTTTGCTGAGATTTTTTGCTCCTTGCCGCTTGGAGTTTTATGTACGCTAGGCAGGGAGGCAGGAAGTGGGAGAAGTTCTGTCGGTGAAGCGGCGCGCGCATAGCATATCATTCGCCTCTCTAATTTGCTGCGCTCCCGCTTCAAGTGAACGTTAAACAACATTGAAAATTAAGTTAAGCAGCAATTAAGTCTGTATTTATCGTTATCGATCTTTCACCCTGTTGACTGCTACGCATTGTTTGAAGTGAAATGGCAGTCTGAACGTATGTAAGTTTGCGAGACAAGCACGGACTGCTGGCCTACTCGATGGAATGTGCTCCTGGTAGAAATATACTTTTCCTTGACGTAACTCTTTCACTTTAGCTACTTTGAACTCAACAACATACAAAATTTACTTCCACGTATTCATGCGCTTCTGATGCACCTATACTTAGTTAGTGTAGTCCTAAACTGCAATCTGACTTAAGCCACGAACTTGTAGATAGCTTTAACAATCAAGCTTAAAGAATTAAGATTCGGCTATCCTCTTCGATATAATGCTCTCCGGCTACAAATATACTTTTCCTAGGCTCAACTCTTTCACACTAAGTACATAGGAACTTGGCTCAACAAATCAAAAATCTCACCTCATGGATATAACTGTATGCAAATTCATGCGCACTTGTCGCTGGTAGACTGCAAACAGATTCGATTTGGTCGCCGTGAGTCCCATCTCTGTGAGCAGCCCCTTCATGCCCTGATAGATTTTGTCCATATCCTCCGGAGGATAGCAATTCGGCACATCGCCCGAATTCAAAATATTATTCAAATCCTCGAGGAACAGTTCGGTTTTGATTTGTGTGTCGGAGAATAGAAAGACAGTTTCGCGCGCCTGCAGGCCGGCACGCAGCATAAGATTCTTTACGTCCTCGCGCCACTCCGTCGGTCCATACGCCTTGCTCAGCTCGATTTGGAAACACGCAAATTCAGAGAGATGCGCCGACAACCTTGTGAGACTTTGCCGGCCTGACCCGCCCATGCCGAGCAGAAGCGCATTGCCCATGGGTTGACGGATAATGCGCGAAATGCGGCATACATGTTGCATGGCGTCCAAAAACAATACCAATTTCATAGGACTGGTGGTATTCGCATTGTATTCATCCAGGTAGTTGTTCAACACTTTGAAGAGCTATTTCAAATTGATTGCTCACAAATAATTGCTGGGCCTAATGTGGATTCCGAAAAAGGGTCTTACCACGTCAATATTGACAATCTGAATGTAAGGACGTATATCGGAAGACGCATCGAGAAAGTCACCATAGAAGAGGATATCACCGCCGAGACAGTCTTGCACAGAGTAGCCAAATCCTTTGATCTTTTCCTTGAGCAATTGATCAAACCAATGGCGATCCTCGTCGTTTACCAATCGATCCTGATATACTCGACAATTTTCATGGTACCACAGTCGAATCATTTGCTGCATAGACTAGAAAAAAATAAGTAGTTAGTACTCAGAGCGATGAGATACCGTTTGCAATGGCTTACCGTTAACGTTTCCGGATCAAACATCAACAAGCCCTGAAACACTTTGCTCAGATCGCGCAAGTTAAACGTGTAGTGAGTCTTTGCCGGCGTGGGCAACAACTCCACAATGATGGTGTTGAATATTTTCAACGACGTATTCAAGATGGTACTGAAGAAATCTTCAAATTGACTGCGCTTGATCCAAAAGTTAAGAATCTTCCCGAAGATTTCCCGTTTGCTCACATCCTCAAACTCCAAAAAGGTAAGATAATGAAAATGTCGAAGCAAGCGTTGTGTGATAGGGTTGCGTCCTCCACCTGGCGGCCCCATTGCGGCAGCAAAGTTCACGTCTATAATATATCGAAACTCGCCAATGTTGCGGCGATCGTACCAGCCGGAAAAGTCCATCCACTGACGGATCAACTCGATGGGCGGTTGCGCGCCGAACACTTCTAGCGCCGGCATGTTAAAGTCGTCTATAAAGAAGATCTGCCGCTTCATCACAGGCGGTCCAAAAACTCCTTTTCGTCTGCGATCTAGCTTTGAATCGATTAGATCCTAAAATAATTTTTTAAACCATACTATAACATTTTTGACTTGCTGGCAAATGTGCTTTGTACTTGTGTTTGATTTGAAGACGTTCTCGCCGAGAAGTTAACAAAATCACAAATAAACTTCTTGTGCATGTTCTGCGATAATTTCCGCATGATGGTCAGCGTCTTTCCTGTTCCCGTGGGTCCAACGCATAGTACATTTTTTTCGTTTAATAAAATCATACCGATTAGCTCAGAGTTCCTGACATTGTCGATGGTAGGAATTTCGATGTCGGAATACTTCATATCGACTGTGATCCTAAACTCCTCGATACCTTGCATCCATAGTCGCCATGTGGGCGGCTTGGGATTGCCATCATCAGTAGTATCTGTAAAACCTCCATCATGCAACTTGTAATCATAAACCAATCCGTCCTCAGGAAAGTACGGTTTGTGTTTGCTTTCAGTCATCTTGTCACGCATCCAACGCGAGAACTTGATGCGACCATCATTGTCACATGTACCTCCCAATGTCCAAATCACTGAGAATACAACCCACGGTATCAGCAAATCCGCTGAAAATTAAAATTTGTAAATCAATACCGCTCAAATGGTTACCATTTAAATTACGTATTAATTTGACGAATTGCGGTGGAGGCGGCGGTCGATTATCCTTTCCCGTGAGCGGCAATAGCCTAAAGTCCATCATGTGCAAGAAAGTGGTAACCACTGCCGAATCAATCGAAGCTAACACTTCTCGCAAATGATTCCGGACAAACTCCAAAGCCGGAAAAACATAATAATTAATTAGCTCTCGCAAAGTTTCAGTAAAATCCGTCGCCATAGGCGGTATTCTTTCCAACCAGCAGTTGACGTATGGTTCAAGACCAAGCACACCCGGCTCCAGGTAGACCATTCCGCACCGGCTTACTGTGGCCGGGGAGGCTACCGCCAGATCGGCGACCTCAAAGATCATCGTTTGCGTGTCACGGAGCTTGATAATCTCTCCACTGCTCAGACACAACTTCTTGTTGTCGTCTAGTACCGAATTCATATTCTCGATCCACACCGCGTCGACAGGTCCATCAAACACATACCAGCACTTGTCATCACTAGTAGCCGCTACACCAATGCGAACAAGCGATGGAAGAATGCCATCAGTCCTTTAATCAATCAGGATTTAAAAAAAACGACTAAAGATAATGAGGATGATTATGTACCATTCATGCGTTTGCAGATCAAACTCGCCATAGAGCTGGCCCATGGTGATCGACTTGGGATTGAGCACATAGGTGAAGACGCGGCAGAAGGGTGAGCCGGCCGGCGTGAGCTTGCCCTTTTCGGAGAGGATCGTCATGGCGCGCTGCAGCGTGACGTAGCACTACGTAGATGACAAATGAGGAAAATAGAGAGCGATATGAAAACCGTTGCGGCAGTCGCCCGTGGCACGCGCGCAAATATGGACGTAAACACCACCAAGTCGCTGATCTACGCGCTCAACACATACGTCATACCGGCAATCATTGCGTTTGGAGTGCCCGGCAACCTCCTCACAACGCTGGTGTTCTTCTTTACGAATCTCAACAAACATTCATCATCGATCTACTTGGGCAGTTTGGCGCTTGCCGACTGCGGCTATCTAATATCTCTACTCGCAACGGTTTTGGAGTTCAAATACAGCATTGGCAGTTACAATCGCCATATTGTGTGCCAGTGTGTCACCTACGGCGGAATTGTAATGACCAGCTGGAGCGCATGGCTGATTGTCGCCTTCACAGTGGAGCGCTATTTTGCTTTGGCGTACCCGCTACGATGTTTAATCATATGCACGGTGCGAAAGGCAAAGATCATTGTCTGCGTTCTTTTGCTCATCGCGTGCGCTTTCAACGTGCACGTGCTGTGGGTGACCGGCGTCGACGAGATGGGGCTATGCATGGACAAGCCGGAAGCTGTGGGCTTCAATAATGCCTTCAACTATGTCGATACGCTATTGACTTTCATCCTGCCAACATGTGTGATTGTAGTTCTCAACGCTCTAATTGCATGTGCCGTGTGGAATTATAGAGATACGTTGTTGGTGAATAGATCGAATAGAGAGAATGCGAGCGTGTCCACGGAACAGAACGTAATTGACCAATTCCGATTTAATTGATTAAACATACTTAAATCCTTAAAATTCTAGGTGATAAGTAGTAGGAATTCCAAAACGAGTCATCGAAAGTGCGGTAAGAATGATATTCTTCAAATTTGCTAATACAAACCTCTTGTTTGAATAGTTTTTCAAGATCAGCGAGTAGTCATAGCGCGATGCAAATGCAACATTACTCAATTGATACTGCTGACATCTACGGCATTTCTCGTTTTAAATGCCCCAAGGTAATAAAATAATTTGCTATTACCTATTCTAGTATATGTATTTTATAAATGGTTTTTCTTATAGCTATATACTGCGATTTGTATCATATGCTTATACGATCGCGAATACTGAAACTCCACTTGAGATCATCTACGCGCAACGCGTTGCTTACGTTCTATACGTGGCAAATTTCAGCGTAAATTTCCTGCTGTACGCAATGTGCGGCACTACATTCCGAAAAGAGTTACATTTATTCATATGTCGCATTGTGGTTGCAATTAAAAAAGGCGGGGCGGTAATATTTTGTTGCAAAGGGAATTGAGGATAAAAACGGAGAAGAAAATAATCTGAATATTTACGTAGGCATGCATAAAACGTACATAGAATATGCATTAAGCATACATTCCTTCCACTTTCATCCTATGTTTGCATAGCAACAGAGTTATATAATTGCTATCGATGTTGATTTATAGGGTAGAAGCACGCCTTATAATTATAATCGTGGTGATGAATGCGATCTAAATGTATACCTTGTGCGTAATCCTCGGAGGTTTACAACATTTTTCCTCTTCTCTATGTAATGTATTTATAGATATAAATTATTAGTTGAATACGTTTATATACAAATGTCTACAACCTACATTAATGCTACCAGTTTACCACTATATAAATCAGTTGCAAAATATAATTAGGAATACTCACGCAAGTTTTGCCAGAGCCTGTAGGACCAACCAGCATCAATCCATGTCGCACCACGGTCGTTTCGTACAATTGTATGACCTTCTTCACGTAGTCTATAAATGAATTTTATATTTATTTTATATTCGTCTACGGGCTATAAATTATAATGTCAAGCAAATATCAAACCGTCAACATCCTCTAATCCTTGTTCTAATAGACACGCTCGAATTGACAACTCTAATGCTCCGTAGTCCACCACCTCTTCCACCATTTTCGGGAAAAGATCCGAAACAATACCGTTAAACAACTTCAGATCATCTTTCAAAAACTTGGGCACATTCACATCGCGAATAGCCCGAAGTGCAATCTGTCTCTCATCCATATTGGGCTTCTCTCGCTTCAAATTACCCGCCACGGCAATAACGGTTTTCACAGCGCGCATCCCGAAGTCATAATGATCCTGCGTGCTCAACTGCTCCGAGCTCAGTTTAAACGTAGTAGTAATCTTATTAGCCAACGGCTTGGCATTGCCAAAGCCAAAAGAAAACAATGAAATCTCAGCAATGAGCGTGTAGTTTGGCACCATCATTGCCACCGGTCTGAAGAGAGCCTTCAGGTTATCAGGCAACTCTGTGCGACCCGCATAACCCGGATTCATTGTGATGAAGACGGCACAAGAGGTGCGCAGAGCAATCTCGCAGCCCTCAAACACAAAGCGATCGAGGCGTGCCTGTTGCGCCTTCTGGATAGTCATAATCTGTTGCGCAATCA
Source organism: Myllaena sp. GC000078 (assembly GCA_030264135.1). Lineage (NCBI taxonomy): Eukaryota > Metazoa > Arthropoda > Insecta > Coleoptera > Staphylinidae > Myllaena > Myllaena sp. GC000078. The sequence continues at coordinate 11,002 of JARJDR010014943.1, read as the reverse complement.
CCGAGAGGACTTCGATGTCAATGCGATTGAATTCGTCAAAGCACGCCCACGCGCCTGACGATGCGAGCCCTTTGAAGAATTTGCCCATGTATATAAAGTCCAGCTGGTCAGAGCAGTTGAAGACAACGCACTGGATGGCCATTGCCTTGGCGAGATCCTTGGTGGTTTCAGTTTTTCCGGTACCCGCTGGACCAGCGGGTGCGCCACCAAATTTCAAATGCAGCGCACCGGTAAGAGTAAGGTAGCAGCGGTCAGTTAGCGGGGTGATTACCAGGCGGCCGCTGTTGCCGAGGTATTCGTAGCCGTACTGAAATTCGGCGTTCACCGCGCGCACTTTCATCTCTTCGCCTACCCAGTAATATCTTCAGAACGGATAGGAAAAATTAATTAATAATGGTTTATATAATGACTTTGGGACGGGTATACCTTAATTGACTGATCCAATCAAAGTCATTCACGTTGGATACCTTATTATCCACAAGAATTTGGGTCACATCACGTGCGTGGACCTCGATCACAATCAGTGCTGATAACACCTCGCGCTGAAGGTATGTCAACCTACCTTTTACCAGGGCTCTGAGAGAATCCAACTAATATCAAAAAGATTATTTTAAAAATTGTGAAATTGAATTGAGAAATATATTACGTTTCTAAGAACAATCTGGAAAAATTTAGCCAAATTGTTGGTTACTAAATTTTCTTCAATCCCAGCCGTCCAGTAGGTCTGACATCCAGCAATGACCACTTGACCGGGCCATTCCAACACCCACAGTTTGCGATCCTTAGTCTTGACCGTTTGCAGACTCTTGCCGAGTATCATGCGCACTGTGTTCTTCATGATCTGCTCAACAACCAGCAGCCATTGTTCGACATTGCCCGTGGGGTATGTTGTTGGATCCAAATCGACGCACTCTCCCTCTGAGGAATACATTTTGGTGATCTTCAGATCTTCCTCAAAGTTAAGCTATAAAAATGCAAACTGTACTAAAAGCACCATGAAGAACACTTCGACCAGAAACCTTAGCAATATTTTCAAAGCATTTTCTAAGATGTGGTTGCACCGCCAATGGATTGCGCGCCTGCGACAGAATTTCCAGTAGCTCATCATCGCTAAGAAAATAAAGTCTCGGAAACACAGAGCGCTTCATCTCCAAATAATCAGCCAAACCCTTTTGGACCACCTCCAGAATATGATTGGCATCTTTAAGGCTTTCCAGTAATTTCTTATCCGGGCAGTACTCTATAATCTTAGGTTTATCGTACGCCGACCGCATAATGCGCTTCCACGTCCGCTCCATTGACAGATACTTCTTCGTCTCCACCGGCAGCTGTTTACTGATATCATCACTGGCGAATATCGGCTCCAGGTACATCCACTGTCGCTGCACATCGATCCACTCTTCGATCACCTCATACGTGACGCGCAGCGCGGTGTCCCATTCGTCGATGCGATCCGAAAGGGCCGCCTTGAACGGGCTGAACGACAGCTGCTGCGTCATCACAATATGATCGTCGAGCATCTGCTGGATGTCGTCAGACACCTTCATGATAAACGTGCCCGTCTTCTTGTACAGTGTCAACTCAAGCAAGTTCTCCTCCCATTCGGCGGCCATCTTGTCGAGTGCCTGTTCAATGGCGTACTCCTTGGAGGCGTTCTCCGAGATGCGCACCATATCCTCAGCGAAAGAGGCAATGCCAAACTCGATACATTGCTTGAAGGTTGTCGCCGGTCCCCATGGTATATCCAGGTTTGTGTCAATTACAAACTGCTCCCAATGGCGGTCACGCATACCAGGATTGCGAAGCGCTTGGATGATGGGTATCAGCGGTTTGAACTGTTCGATTTGATCGCGGATGGTAATCGCCACCGATTGTACTCGCGGAAAGTCGGAAAAAATGCGGTTCGATTTCGTCATGGTTTTGAACATATCCGAGACGAGGATATCTATGCCCTCGCCGTCGATTTGCGATAGGGGGTTGTCCATCCAGATCTCATGCCAATGCAACCAATCTAATCACAGGAGCAGCAAATCAATACCAGAAATGAAAAATGAAAGAGAGAAATTTACCAGCTGCCGTGGTCCACATATTCTTATAGGGCTCAAACTCCTTCATTAACTTGGTAAGCGCATCAAAGGGCACCACCGGAAGCAAGAAGAGTCTCTGTCGCGAATTGAGCAGCTGGCCCTGCTCTTGCGCTTCTTTGATCACCTTCCACACGCGTTTCATCTCGATGGCAATGTCGTTGCACTTTGATGCGTCGCACAACTGATACATACCAGCTACCTGCACGATAAGCGCCTCAATCTTTTCCTGCAAATTCGACTCGTCCTGCATCTGAATTTTCAGGAATTTTTCAGTCTCTTCCAGCAGGATCTCGTTGGTCTCGTCGATGTATTTGCTTATCTTTAATGGCCACCCGACTGCCTCCCATTTCTGATCAAAATCCTCCTGAGGCAAATTGTACCAGAAAGCGTCCAAAATTTCGTACTCCAAATTTAAACGCTTGGTGGTTTCATCGAGACCACGCACTGTTAGTGGTATGGTCTCCATCCAATCGCGGATATCATAGATGTGCTCAATAGAGTTGGGACGTTCACTAAGACGGATTTGTATAAACTTATATTCATCAATGATCTAGAATCAAGCAAAGAAACCCATCGATATAAATATGAACAAAACAAAGACACAAAAATGAATACTTCTGCGAATAAGATTTTCATTCTCTCAGCAAACTGATCCAACAGCTTTTTGACAATGTCCAACCGCTTGGTTATAAGTATCTGCTTCACGCTGTCAGTGTTCACAGAAAACGGCCCAATTACTATCAGGCCGGGTACAGTGGCTTCAAGGTTCTCTTTCATGCGAAAATGGTAATTAACCTCCTCCTTCACTTCAGCTGCGCCATGTTGCTCGTCCTTATACTGTCTGCACAAAACGACAATATATTTTTGGGGGTCGAGATATTAAAAGACCAAACCTACTGAAGATAAGTATTCACATTCAAATTAAAAAACTCCAAATAGGTATGGTATTTCCTAGCGTATGCTTTGAGTGGAATGATAGCTTGCTGATATCCGCGTATAAAGCGCTCTCGCAGGTCACACACGCATGCTTCCAACAGACCCACCGAGGTAAGATATAAATCGGAGGCGAAGTGTAGTTTGCTCAGTACATTTGGGTGAATCTGTTTGATGGTGTGCGTACTAACAATCGCCTGATCATATAACTTAAGCAAGGTTCTCTCAAAAACATCCGGATCGGTTGAATAGAATGCGCAATTCTCAGAGAGCCTCAGTACCAGGCTGAAAATTGCTGCCACTTTGGGCGTGAAAGGGCTCTCGATAAGATTACCCTCCCATTCAAAGTCATCCGCCACATCCTGGCACATTTGACATGGGGTTTCAATGAGATTCGTGTAGGCTTGAATCGATGATTCGATAATAATTCTAAGCGAATACTAATCAGGAATAACATAGTTAGTCGTAAATAATGGGATAATAAAAGGAAATTATATGGAAACGTGTTCACATGTGACAGAATTTCGAGGGAAAGTCTCTCTGAAAGTTGACACTTTCGGTGTCGATATATAAAGAGCTATAAACTTTAGGCTCTGTGAGAAGTGTCAACACGTGACTGTTTGCGAGGGTGCTCTAAGACCCACGCTCCTTTGTGAGTGCAGCCTCAAGACTGCTCTCGATACTGTTTTGTTACAAGTGAACACGTACCCTAAGTAAATCACAAATCACATACTTGCATGCGATATTTAACGCATTGAAACAAGCGACTGAGCTTGGCAATATCGTAAATGCTGTGCACACTCTGCGTGATATCAAACCAACCCTTGCCACAGTCGCTGATGCACATGCGCAAATTAAATGCAGTTATATCAATCCACGTGTACTTCAAGTACTTCATCACGTGCGAAGTGAATTTGTTCTGCAGTGTTTCAAATTCGTCTAGCGTCACCAGCTTACCGTAGTTCATTGTGAACAGAAGCATCTGCTGTACCTTCAGACATTCCATCACCACCTGCTGCATGGCGTTAAGTGAATTGGGCAGCACGTAGATCGTGTACCATGCGTAATAGGCACGCTTTGCTTCATAACGTGTCACCACCGAATCAACAGCACCTGATAAAACGCCACATAGATTCCTGGTATGGGTCCTCAAAAGGTATATACCTTTTTCCTTGATCTTTTCCTCTTTGATCGGTGGCACGACGATGAATTTATACTGATCCGGCTGCTTATTAACGCTCCATCGGAACTCCAGAGCGCCTAGCGTGCGCTTATGATTCAATTGGATCTCGTCAATCAGGTTGTTTAGCACATTGGGTAAGTTGAACAACCTCCCTCTACCCTTGCCCCGATAGGATAGCATCTTAATCTTATCCAGCCACGTCTCGGGAATCTCATAGATCCCAAAGAGAACCTGCGAATCCAAGACGTACTCCCACCTTGGGCTCAACGTGAGTAAAATTGAGTCATAACAAAGTTGGTACGGAGCACACCTGATAATTCGTTCGGCTTCTTCACGTAGATCAACGGCAGCCCGTAAGCGTCTTGCACACTGCATAGGTTCTTCAGCACCAAACAAGATGTAGATCTCTGGCAGGTGCATCATCCGCTTGAAGCCGTCCAGCGTGAGAATCTTGTACTTTTGCGTATGGCTGTTGTAGTCCAGCACGGCTATATTAATCCAATTGTATACCCGATTGATGCGATCATCCTTTGGTATCTTTTCCGGCTCTGGTACTGGTACGAATCCAATGGCCGGTACTGGATGCGCAATACCATCAATCACACCATGATTCAACCAGCCTTCAGGTGTTCTAAAAATAATCCAATTTTTTGATACGCTACCAGAGTAGATTTACTCAGCTATTACTTAGTACTAAATTCCTCATCATCAAACCATTCAAGTGGTAGCCAATGTATCATATTGTACAAGCCAAATTTGATACCCGTCCACTCCCTGTCCAGGACATCAACGGGCAGAATTTGCTCTGGTGTGATACGCATAGCCTTCAGGCACATCTGCCAGTTTTGCTTTTCATACAATCGTCGTCGGCGCTCAATGGCGACATTGCGCGGTATCTTGTATGGTTCCATGTCATATTTGAGTTGGACTTTGGGTTTGAAGACATCCACCGGAAACGACTAAGATAATAGGCTTATAAACGGGAATGGTAATGGAAGACGAGATGAGAAAGGATTTACAATGGTCTTCTCCTCCTCGAAGCACATCCATCGTTCAGCGGGCGCGACAATCTTGTGGATTACATCCGGCTTCCAGTCGCGTACGGTGGGAGTATGCCGGTAGGTGGTCAGCTCCCAGAGGTATGCCGGCCGCCGATGGCCGGGAGTGTAGCGCTCTTCGGGCTTGTATTCACGATCGGTCGCCAACTCAGAGTAGTAGCCTCGATCAGCTCCCTGCATAAATGCACCCGCATCCATACTCTTATAGCGCGACGACCTTGTCGTGAAAGCTTTGGTATCTGGAGTCTGGTCCGATCGGCGTTGGGTGGGCACGCCGGGCACGGAAGGCGCATACCTCAGCATGCGATCGGTCATTATGAGTCGATTATTAACACGCTAACTAACACTAAAGTATTGGTTACTTTTTATAAAATGCAATACGCAATATATTAATAGGTTTTGTCCGTTATTGACATTGGTTCAAATATTTGAGTATATCACGTCATTCAGTTGCTGTGGCGTTAAAAATGAACGTTTACATGTGGTTATACTCAATTTAATCGCGGTGGCGTGGGTGATATCTCAGTGTATCTCACTCCCACTTAATATTTGTACGTAATGAAAGGAAAGAGAACGTTGGGCGTTGAACTACCAAACGCGACTCAGCCATTTAAACGCAGTTTATGCAGATTATAGAGATTATATAGATGTTTCAAATAAGGCCCGCTTTGGCAGCATCATCACTTTCTGTATTCATGTACTCGTATAAGGGCATTGGTTTTTGGGGAACATCCTGTATAGACTCACACTAAAGTGCGGTTGGATTGTTTGGCACTCTTATGTACACTGTCTTAATTATGCTGAGTCTTGCTTGTTTACGAGGTCGAGGTTTACGATCGTCATTCTATCTCACTCCAATGTATTTACTAGTTTTGAGTGTGAGTGAGAACCAGTAAGCTATCATGCAAGCTACGTATATGGGTATACGCCGCGTTCACCGCATATAGGACGTATACGGCATCCATGCCTTTTGCTTGCCTTGCTCTGTCGTTCCCGCTGTTCCGATCCGACGTGTTGTTGGTGTTGACATGAAGCGATTTGCATTCCTGCTTCTCCAAAATCGCAGCAGCAATTGGCAGCAATAACCTCCGCAACTATCCGCAACCAATTTCTGATCGTCGTCATCATCATCAGCGTTTGGCTGTAGCGGCTGTAGCAAAAATTCGTAGGTACTATAGGATACACGGCAATCAGCAGCATGGGTTGTTGTTATAGTTTCTTTTGTAAAGACGACGGCACTTCGCAGGTGTGTACAATAATACCCTGCCACTTTCCAACAACTTATTATAAATATTACTTCAACACTTTAATGTATCTATTGTTGATAGAATGGGGAAGCAAACGAGCGTACCCACCTACTCATCAATCCGGTCACAAATAATGTGAATATTCAGAGGCACAATAGTGATGACTACTTGAATCAAGATTTGAATGCAATCCCCAAGAAGACTGATGAACAATCTGCACTAAATAGGATTTTACAAGAGACTGCAACGTAAGTTATTAGAAATGCACAAAGTCACTTTTATGTGACATGATTTTATTTGCATTTGACTGCATATTTTTTTTGGTATGTTTCTCAGCAATGTGATTGATGTGGCTGCTTTGGACTCACACAATCTGCAACAGCATGAATACTTGGAGAGGAAGAAAATTTACAACATGAGAATTCAGCAGATGAACGCGACCAGTCGGCCACCAATCAAGCAAAACACTCTCCTCCAAGATGTTCCCTCCGTTGAGAAACTGCTCTCTGCGACGCCGATTAGTAAAGACGATTATGATCTGGTAGGCTTTAAAATGACAGTTTACTATATTTGTTCTTCAAATATCAATACCACATTTTGTATGGCGGAATTAAACAATTATTTACAGATAACGACAACTGTGGCGAAAGCGGCTGCGGCAATAAAGGCAATCAAAGTCGAACACAAAGAGGACCTCGTCGTGCCGTTTCGTATACCATAGCCAGATATGACTCATGCGCACACAACACTCACGACTAGTTAAAATGACCGAAAATTATGACGATAATTACTATCATTCGCTGCGGGACGACACAATTTACATTGAAAAATAATGTTTCAATGGTAAATTTTTGTCGTTCCCCTTTGCGAATACACATCTACAATACTACACATGGCGAAGATTAGTGGCGACAGACAGTAATACATATTGATAAACAAAGAGATTGTTGCATGTTTCATGTATTGATGCCATATTGAGACAGCAGTGTAAATTTTATAATGTATCATCTAATTTTTCCCTTTTGTATATTCATATATTGTAAATGTATTATATCTATTATTATTATGTATAAAATATGATAAGACATTATTATGTAGAGTTTGTTTACAGTGAATATAATACTTATATTACTCAAACTTGTATTCTTCATCACAACACAAACACTTCAGGAATGTGACAAAACTAGTTCCCAAAAGTTTAAATAATCATTAATATGTAACAGTTTCAACATAAATACAAAATTTTAATTTTAAAATAATTATTTATGACCAATTAATGTGTAACATTTGCTTTTTGGGTCACATTATTTTTCAATTCGTTTACAATTGGTTTGAGAGTCGAAACAATCTTTTCTTTCATTTCTTCATGCACACTCACTGCAGGTACATGAAAGAAATACAACATGAAACCAGCAGCAAGAAGTAGATGCATGCCAATGATACATGCACCCAAAATCAATTTATGTCTGGAGTTCTCCAGTGAAAATGACAAAGTAAACAGCAGTACTGCACCACTGACTGAAGCAGCAACCAATACCAGTAGCCATTGCAACCAACCAATCTGAATGGTCCATAAAATTGATACAGGTATATACACAAATAGGGAATACCCATAGATGCAGATCAACTCCAATGCACTTGGTAAAGAATCTTTGAACTCTTCCAATTCATTATCATTGAGACTCCACTTCAACAAACCCCACAAGCATAGTGGCACCAGACTGATATACAAAAAGATTGTTGTTGCTGCAATAGATACCAGATGAAAATCATATTTCCAATGATACTGTACACTGGTGTGTTGCAGATAGTTGGCAATATTGCCACTGATTGCAATCGTGAAGATCAGTGTGATGGCAATCCAAAAAGGGCCGTAGAGATCGGGCTTGAGGTGAATTTCAGCACGCAGCAAGGACGTCTTCGTCGGTAGGATAGATCCTAACAAGCGTGACTTGACATCCACCGTGTCAACGTCGAAGAATTGTTGAAAGTATTCAATCGACCAGAACGATTTCAACTTCGTGGAATCTAAAATAATGCGGCGATTAGAATTCAGTTCTAGGTGGTTGGTAAGTGCAAAAAATTAAATACCTATGTCAGCTTCTTGTGCGGAATCCGCGAGGTTCGAGTCAACGCTGCTAAATTCAGGGAAATTGGTCTTCTGCGGACTCATATCCAAGTTGATCTGCGCACCTCCATCGTAGTGCGTTGACTGTGTGGTCGGGTAGTCTTGAAACGATAGCAGTTCATCGGTGGGCACTTCTTTCAGCTCGGCCATCGTAAAGTTATTCCGACGTATTCGACTTTGATACGAATAACATTTGTGTTGACGTCGGTGGAAAATGAAATATGAAAGGGTTAAACTCAGCGATGTTGCCAGCGTTGCATGCGATTTGTGGTTGTGTAGCTGACAGCTGTTTATCAGTAATAAATAATCCACCTGCACCTGTTACGTTATCATAATTAAATTGCGTACAGCAACAAACTTTTTCGGTTGTGTGCCCCCACTTGGTTTGGAGATGGCGGAGCCGCAAGTGAAACCGGTGAACGCAAACGATCTATTGGATCTGAAAAGTCGCATGAAACTGATCTCCGACGCCGATCCGAATCAATACCACAATGAATTCTCTTTAAAGCGCTATCTGAGGGCGTTTAAAACACCAGACGACGCTTTTAAGGTACGTTATTAACAAATCTATCAATGCCTTTGTTATATTTGAATTGTACCTGAAGGCAATACTCAAAACAAACAAGTGGAAGAATGAATATGGTGTGGCGGAATTGACTGCTGATCATCCGGTGATCAAGAGCAATCTGGAGCAGAATAAGGCAAGAGTGCTGCGGCATCGAGATATGTTCGGCAGGCCCGTGATCTACATTCCAGCCAAGAATCACAATGCTAATGAGAGGGACATTGATGACCTTACCAAATTCATTGTGTTCTGTTTGGAAGATGCATCCAAGAAGTGTTTTGAGGAGGTGGTGGACAACCTGTGCATTGTGTTTGATCTGAATGACTTTGGGCTGAGTTGTATGGATTATCAATTGATTAAGAATTTGATTTGGTTGCTGTCGAAGCACTATCCTGAAAGATTGGGTGCTTGTTTGATTCTGAATTCACCAGCATTGTTCTCTAGTTGTTGGACTGTTATCAAAGGCTGGTAAGCTGATAAAATATTTATAGTAATTCTGAATTTATTCATTTAATCTTATTTTAGGTTGGATGAGAATACATCGAGTAAAGTATATTTTATAAGCTCAGAGACAGAATTGTGTTCATATTTGATCCCTGATATATTACCATCAGATATATGAATCAAATTAAAAATTATGGTCATCAATGACATTTAATCAGAAAGAGGATTGTAGTTATTATTATACATAACTATATCTGCACAATGTGAATGTTAATGAGCTTATTTTTAGTAAAATCAACATGACCAAAGAGTAACTTCATAATAATATGTATTATCATGAGCTTTAAAGAAAATGTTGCTTTTGTTTCGAATTTATTTTATTTAAAACCCTTGTATTACCATTCCAAGAAGTCAATGTAACACTATCAATAATTATTGTGTTTGAATAAAATCTATATTTTACGGACATTGCTGGCTGCTTAATTGCACACATATTTGGATCTGCAGCACTGAGGATATGGTGTCGTCATGTCTGGTTCGATGAACGTACAATTCGGTGGTAACCCCTCTGATCCACATCTAATAGCCAGAAGCATAATACTATAGTTTCATTGAAATTAGAGGAGTGCAATATTACCCGTGATAAATTATATCACCATTCGGTTCACAGAATGCTCGCAGACATTTACCAGGCACGTCCCGTTCCTCTCCTTTGCTCATTTTCAAATTGTTTGTGGTCGATAAACAACTATCTATATCTATATTTAATATACACATTGTAAACATTAGAGTTTGAGTAAAATACCTAGCAAAATTCGTTGAAATAATTACCGGCATTTTTGTGGCGAGTTTCGATCTCAACATAGCAATTGATGATTGTAGTACACAAGCACAAAGTCAACAGTTGCAATTTGAACATTTTGATAACGTCTTTGCTGCTAGCGCAAGCTAATGACTGGAATTTTGAATGATGAATCAAGAACGCTACAAAATGTAAACTTGCACTGCTATTTGTAATGATTTTGATTCGACACAGTTCGTGACATCAATTGATAACGAACGTGTTTATGTGCTCCACGTTTGAACCACACAGAAATACATATGTATAAAAACAGCAGCAAACTTTAATTTATAGGTCCCTGCGTCACGGTGGTCACAGCCCAGTGCCTCTCACTCCCACTTAACATCAACGCGTAAGTCGAAATGAAAGAGAACGATGACGATTTTTGCAATGATTTGGAATTAATTAATCCAAACTTTTGTAACAATGGGCCTGTTGCATGACTTTATTAATTGCTTATCAGGAAGATAAGTGAAAGTTAAGAGAGCCGTATTTTTTATTTTTGAATATTCGAGT
>JARJDR010014939.1:0-11469 GCA_030264135.1 Myllaena sp. GC000078 | reverse complement strand
ATGCTTTCTATTCCATGTATTTCTCATATACCAATGCTAATTCTTATGGCCAATGTATTTCTTATGGCCAATGTATTTCTTCTGGGACGTCGGACTTAGAATATTTTTCAATGGTGCCGTATACCTCGTATGCATATGCAATGTGATCTCTCACTCGCACATGATACGATATACGGCTCAATGTGTTTTAGATGGGAAGCTGAAGACAACTAGCTTGTCATTTAGAAAAAATGACCGTCCCCGTCGGGTACCGAACCCAGGAACCCTCGCACTATAAGTACGCACGTCACTCATTGAGCTACAATGGTAGTTGCAAATGAAAAGTTGGAACTTATATATATAGTGTGTATTCAAGGAAATTTAAAAAAATAAAAATATTTACGTCGCTCCGCTCCTTCGCATTTAGATCAAATTGAATTATGGAATGGAATTGGGTAAAGGTAGATAATTAAATAAATAACACAATGATTTTATTCAAATTAATTTGTTTCCGTCGCACATATACGTGGTGAAAATGTGTCAGTGAGTGACCGCAAATCACAAAAAGTGAAAAAATTTTCAATGACGATTTGTGGCGAAACTATTCAACTTCCGACAATCAAATACACCTCATTGGAAAGCCAAAGAGCTGTGCTTTCCAACGCCGTTGAGTACGCGTCCCTTCGTTTTGAAGATATGGGCCATTTTGTAAGGGCAAAATCGCAAAAAGTAAAAAAAACACCAAATTTTCAATGTCGATTTGTGGCGAAACTGTTCCACGTATGGAAGTGAAATACACCTCATTTTGGCGGAACTATCAACACTATTTAAATCATATTCAACCCTTCGGAATGCTGTTGATTACTTTCCATTTATTATCCACAAAAAAAAACAGTACAGACGAATTAATAGTTATATAATACATAATTAGAGTGTTTCGGATACAGGAATATAATAGGTTATCATTAATTTCCGAGTTTTAAGCCGGATGAATTTATTCCGTTTTATTTCGTGGTAGTTATTATACTAATGACTAGAATACTGATGAAATTAAGTCTTTTTTGCATGGATTTGTTGTGCGTTAGCGAATTATGAAGCACATTACATCATAATATATCATATGTTATTACTATGCATTGAAAATTAGTCTATTGCAAACTTTCACTTTGCAGCTCCCACAAATTTTCACATCAATGACATTAATCTTTGTGCAACACATCTAAAATAGCAATACAGTTCATAACTTATGTTGTGCTTAATACGATACATAATTATTTTTCGATTCACTATTTGAACTATATACTCGAAAGTGGTAGGTATATCAATAATATAATTGTTCACTACAACCAAGTTCGATGCTATACATGAGCGATAAAGCACTTCATCTACCGATCACAAATCAAAAGTACAGAAAATATTTCTATATCGTTTACATGGATTATAGTTATGGCTTTGTAATACTAATCCTTTAATTTAGTTTCATTAGGAATCGCTAAGTACTTGGCTTTATAGTTTTTCTTTTTATATAAAAACATTGAGGTATAAAAGTTACAAAATCGTTAAAAATTTATAAAAGATAGAGAAATACTATGTCATCTTACTTTTGCCTTACATTAGTTTATCATTTTCAATCATATTAATGTTGTTCCGGCTAAATATTAGCATTTCAGTTCTTTAAATATTGTGCCGCATGTTATTTTATAGATTAGCAAAGAAAGCAAATATGTGGAAACTAACTTATATCTAACACAGCTTTGAATTTTGTGACAAAATAAATTTTGCACTTATTTTTAGTGCAGATAACATATATCTAATATACAATGAATATTTTCCTTGGCCATTTTTTAAATTATTTCAAATATCCATTAATTGTACATAAATTAAGATCGTATAATATTACGATAAATTGCGCAACGAAATCTAACCGATCACATTTTACAAAATTAGCTGCTACATATCCTGTGGCGTCACACAATATGTGTTAAAATATATTGGAGGATTTTTTTAAATAAAATAAATCGAGAGTATCAACAAAATTCTGCTTCGAGGCGAACAGATAAAAAATAATAAATATTTAATAAATCTTTGTACAGATATCCACTGGGCGGAAAAGCTAAACGAATTGCGAAACCCTACTAGTCATTTTACTATCAAGCATTTATGCCGTACTCTAAGTGTTGCCTTCGGCCTTCAACGTCTTACAGCGCTCCTTTTCCTGGTTATTTTCTGGCGGTTCACATTCGAAGCTGGCGAGTGCGAGAGAATTTTCATTCAATATCGGTCCAGTTTGCAGGAGCGCAATAATCTTGATATCCTTATCGAACGGACAGGTCACTTCTTTCCATGCCATGAATTCGGTTACCTGTTTGGCCAGCTGCCAGAACTTGTCGAAATTGATGTGGCCATTTGGCAGTCTGCAATATGATAGCGAATTTTACTTTAGATTCTGCACGTCTGATGCCAGATTTAATTGGAATGAAACATCAACATACTTATTAGAGCAGCCTTGATTCAAAAAATAGATGTCCTTGACGAGTAGGCTGAAGAACGGAATGACGATTCGTTGACGTTGATCCGTGGCGCCGGCACTGCGCCACATCGCTGCCTTCAATGTTGAACGATAACTGCTAAAATTGCTGCTCGGATCCATTTGATGTTCGAGAATTGCAAATTTGCCAGACTGTATCTTTTGCCACTGTTAAAACATTAATAAAAACATGTAATATTAATAATATGTTAACAATACGAAGTAATTAAGGAAAATTACTACTCACAGTCTTTTTAAGACGAGAAATAGGCGACATGTTAAGTCCAGCGATGATAGCCATTAAACTATTAAAGTTCCCGATGTTAAAACACTCTCGGCCAACTTCAATCCAATATTCGACAACTTTAACACGCTGTTTTTTCTTTGGATACTGTAACAAAAATGAGTATGCTCAATATACAAGAAATATCAAACAATTTCATAATCCATACCTTGCAGACCTGTGTGGCGACTAAATAACTTAATCTGTTGAACCATTGTACGTATTGTTCCAAGTTGTGCGTTTTCTTCATGTCTTTGAACGACGTTTCTAGGTGAGGATTTTCTTTTGCGAAAGCCTGCACAAATTCCTCTGGCCCGATGAACGACAAGCGCTCGAGCTCGACATGAGTGAGTTGCTGCGCAAGCATCTGTGCGTTTGGGCACACCTCGGAAAAGTCCGTCGAATTTTCATCGGCGGCTGCCGCCAAATCCTCCAACGATTTTTCGTACGCCTCCAAAGCCATGCGCCGTTGTTGCAGATTGTGTAGCATCGACGATACTTGCGAAACAAGCGCCACGTTCAGGTCGATGCATTGCTTGGTGACGATGCGCGCGTGCTGCATGACGCGCTCGTCTCGGAAGTCGTACGGAAAGATTTCCGTCCATTCGGCGAGCAATTGCACCAGATGTTCGGCAAAGCGTGCCGTCGATACCGTCGCCGCCTTGCCGCTGCCCAAACCTTGTTGCGATTCACTTAGCGATCGTATGCGCTCGAGGAGGTCATGCGGTTTGATGAACAATCGCGATGATAGCAGGAATGCAAAGATGTAGGTGCGATCCGGGTAATAAGTGTCGGTGGGCACCATGTGTTGAATCAGGGCTTCGATTGGTCCCGAGATTAAGTTTCCATCACGGTAAACTAACGCCTAGAAATGAAAACAACAATTTATAGAAGAATGACTTGAAACGCAATTTCTTGCTGCTACAATTTTGAAGCTTTTGCCCTTACATGCTCTTGCTGAATGGCAATTTCATTTTCTTTATCGCCATTGAAGAATTTGCCTTGGGAAGTTTGAGGAAGACTCTACAAGAATGTTAGTTTTACATAAAGTAATTAGTATTAAATATAATGAAGTATGGACTAGGAATGAAACGGATTTACATATAACATACACAAATATAAAACTAAACAACAAAACTGCTAAAATTATATAAATTTGGTTTGGTAAATTAAGAATTTGAATCTGAAGAAGTTACCTTCAATATTTAACGGGACAATTGAATATTAGAGTGTAAAGTAGTAATTGGAGGATTAATAATATTGCCTGTTGTTATAGATCATATTGAATGCGATAAGAAGATGCACAATGATTTTCAGGTCGAGTCACTTTTTTCCGTATCAAAATCCGTTGAGAAATAGCCGAGTTGCAAACGAAAACGTAGCGCATAGTCTCTTAGCTAAGAGCGTACACCCGGCTCAACCCTTTGGTTACTACGCGCGACCTTGCCTTTTAAAAATTTAAAGAGCCGATGATGTAATCTTTGTTATGCTGCCGCCTGCACATTCCTACGCTTACTACGGGTAGTCACTCATGAGTGCGAGGGGCAACGCATCAATGAGTTGATGACAGCGCCACCAAACGAACTATTTGAAACTATTAAACTTCGCCTTTGAAGTTTCGTCCTTATTGTCCTTATTCGTGCAATTTGGACAACACGAGTTATGCAGATAATATGTTAATGATACCTGTCTGAATTAATAAAGTAATAAATTTAATACAGTTGACGTAGGATGTACAATTAATTTGTAGGCAGAAATGTAGGTGTAGACTAAAGATATAAATAAATATAGCAAAGTAGAAAAACATGTAGGATAAACAAAATATTAATGAATTAACAACTTACTCTTCGATTTGGACCATCTTTCGGTGTCAAATCCGAGGCAACAGTTCCAAATATGGTGGGCTGAAATATCATAAATACATATTTTAATTATAACAATTATTGTGAATGATGATTAAATAAGTCACCACACAACAGACAATAATACGGAATTTAAATGGTTCTCATGTGATTCACTCGTATTTTTGGGCAGGATTAAGATGCTTTGCAAGGTTCCGAATTAATTAAAACACAATAATAGCAACCGGCGTCATTAAACAAGGATTTCAGTTTGGCGCCCCACTCGTGCACCACGTCCGCAGTACTCACCGAATAATCCTTTCTGTATCCGTTAGTTCCATTTACTCTACACTTGCGGAATTTATCCGAAAGATTCTGCTTGAGATCCGTCTCGTCCAACGAACTCAACGAATCCGCAGAGCTGGGCGTGAAATCGGCTTTGTTCGTCGCCGTGCCGATCGTCGAGTTGCTCAAATTTCCGGAGTCCTTGCTCAGGCATGTCTTTGGCGCCTTATCCGACTGCTCCGACTGCTGCGACTCGTAACTGGACGCGCTCGAGTAGCTGCTGAATTTGCGACGATCGCTGCCCGTCTCGTAGCCGTTCTCGGCGGCGAACTTGTTGGTGTTGTATTGCGAATTGAGCAGTTCGGCGGTCGGAATGATCTTGATCGGCTCGTACACCTCCGTGATGGCGGTGGTGTAGAAATTCTGCTCTTTGATCTCGCGACTGCGCTCGTCGACGACTTTGCCCTGCCGCGATACGGTCACCTCCTCTTTGGTCACAGTCGTCGACTTGACGTTCAGCGTCGTGTCCAATTTCACCGGTTTCTTGAGGATGCCCGCGTTAATGAGCAGCGCATTGAGCAGATCGCACGGCGGCACCTGGCCGGTGATTAGCGCCTGCTTAATTGCCAGACCGTCGGCGCCTTCAAGCTCAACGGGCACACCGTTGATGTACAATACTTCTTCTTCCTTAATCGATGACTTCTTTTCGCAATCGACTACTTTGACGCCTTTGCCAAGAATCGATTCGACCGTTTCCTGGATCTCGGGGTCGTCCATCTCTATTCGATTGAACATCGTAATTATACACTACTCTTCAAGTTTGGGTAGTGTCGCACGGTTTATACCAATGAATTATTTCAATGCCATCATTCTAAATTTCATAAAAATACGTATAATGATAGGTTGAGCGCATACGCGAAGAGAGAACTAGTTGCTCAAATGGGCAATGGGTGTTACCCGTCTGCGACTTTTGGCAAATGTTCAAGCCATCATCAATCTTACAAGAAGAGATTCTCAAGTTTCATCGATAACTTCATGCATTTCCAGTATTTTTCAGCGATAAATTTTAAAAGTTTACTATAAATTGCCATATATACTGGATGTGTCATAAGTATAGCAATATAATATTAATTTTTAATAACTTATATGTGAGACACATATGATGGAATTATTTCAATAAACATATAGTTATGTGATTTATTTTCCGCATACTTTCGTTCGTGAGAAAATAGGATTATATAATAAGCAAGAAAAGTGTTGTGAAAAAGTAGAACAATAATTCAATGAACAGTAATTCACACAAATACTTTCGAAGAAGAAAAACAACGCGTTCAATTATCCTACCAGCATGTGTTGGATAAAAGTACGCGTTTCTAATGAGTAAAAGTTAAGTCATTAACATGAACAACATGTTTTAATGGCAGATTATATGGCATCGCAGCGCCAAGCCACAAGTTTAATTTGCACTTCGCACAGATCAATTTGCGGTTGCGACAGTAGTCATTTCTCTCATTGTGATTAACACACAGGAGTCCGCTATGCGAAGGCGTATCTATCTTTCGGCGGCGCATTCGGCGCGACACGCCGCATGCCAGACGATCCCCGACCGTCCAATTTCATTCCACAGAGAAATTCGAAATCAATCGGATGACATTTGCATGTGAGAGGCAACGGCGACAGAACAGAATGGCGCAGTTGCGAATTGCCAATTGAGTCCGCTACTGTCTGCATACAATAGTCATGTGCGTTTGAAAGCATGCATGGATGGTATTGATTGGAGGCTAGCTGCTCATGACAGAGCGGATTTATAGAATTCCATTCATGCCTGCACATGTCGATTTCAAATTTCTAAATGTAAACGTCGCACACGACGACGACTTTCTTCGCTAATAATTTCCTTTAAATCTTCCGCTTAATATTGACCGCAGATTAACAGTAAATCATTTTCTGTAAGGCGATATGTGCGTTTGCGATAAGAATAGATGCGTAATGAAAAAAGTAATTTATGTCCAATCTTCGGAAATCGTCGCAAGAAACCGGCGCACCAATTTATGACCGCCAATTTCTTGCAAACAATGTACGCGCAGTAAGCGCCTGCTAAATTGGATAGGATAATTCACATGGCGATCGGCCTATGCGCGCGTTCGAAGAAGCGTGGTAAGCTGCTGATATGTGAAATGGTGCAAGAGGGGAACCTTTTGCAACAGTGAAGAACATCACAAAAGGGGCAGGGACTCGCATGGCAGATAAACGCGTGAGTAATGCCCATCAAATGAAAATGGTCATGAAACAAATGGTCAGCCATTTGTTCTTAATTAAGCTGAATAAAAAGGGGACCGAATCAGAAGAAGTGCATTTTTAATATATAGAATTACATTCTTACATGTAGTCATGTCAGGAGGCACAAGCACTTCATATATTAGTTTATATATTCGTCAATATATATAGTCAATATCCATAAATCAGTATTTGCTCTCTTGTAACTTACGTGTAAGAATACCTACGGAAATATAAAATTTATAAGGAAACGAATTCTAGCAAGGTAATAAAAGTGATGGACATCCGGCCAAGTAAATTCAAATAAAGTAAACCAACACATCAAAATGAAGAAAGGTGCAATTTAAAATTGCTGTCTATTAATAAGAAACTAATTTGTTACAAATTTACTGGAACCGAGATTTCACGCCTAGCGCCAAATAACAAACGCCCACCTATTATGACTAAACAATTAATGTGTGGGCTAGGCATATTGGTAAGAAGACAAATCGAGCAGCAACTATAATAATCAAACGTCACATGAGCAATGCGTGAGTCAATTATCTGAACAAGCAACACCAGAAACTACCTAAAACTAAAAAATAAATAAAAACCATTAGACCACTGGTTGGAAGAAAATTATATCGAATGTACGCATGAAACAAACAAAGTCTCTCGAATTATTGACTCGGTTTATGGCTGATAACAGCAAAATTACTATTGCTCTACAAATGGCTTAAGCCTAGTACGTAGTACTACAGGAAATGACACGATATGTAAATATTAAGATAAAGCCTCCTATATTTATTTGTTCCGATGTAGGTGCGAAGAGTTATTGAACTTTCTTGCTGGACAAAATCCAATAATCGTATTTCGTCCTACGCTATTTCATATTTCCAACGTGTATGAGTACAAGAAGAAATCATGAAAATAATTTAAATTCTTTTCGTTCTTATTCCATTAGATTAGAGATAGAGAGTGTACTTAATGATATTCCTATTGATTACAAATACATTTCGTTCGGAAATATCCAACGAAAAATGCACAAACCTATAATTGATTTTCCTATAGAACATATCCTTTTTGCATTAATGTCATGGTGAAACCAATTATGTGTCGCCCGGTTCAGTAATTTATGACATCGTTAGCAATTTTTAGGGTGAAATTCATATTACCATAATGGCCTGCATAGAAAATGATTTGTCAATAACTCTGCTTTCGCAATTCATATATGTACTGAAAATAATCCATTTATTGTTAAACTAAACTAAACTAAACAATTCCAATAAATGCGCATTTTCAAGCGATAGGAATTAGTACACATCCAGACAGAATTACAATAACTATAATAATGATAAATTTAAAACCAGTCTAGAAATTCTGATAACATCAAGTAACTGGAATGAGTCTACAATACTAAATGCTTTCTCAACATTGTGCAGAGAGAGAGAAAGAGAGAGAGAGATACCTTCATAAAGTTCGCCGTTTTAGCAATGGTGCGTTGCCATGGTGACACTACATGTGTTGGTCGTAAGAGCCGCCATTACGAATGGCTTCACCGGCAA
Organism: Myllaena sp. GC000078; assembly: GCA_030264135.1. Classification (NCBI taxonomy): domain Eukaryota; kingdom Metazoa; phylum Arthropoda; class Insecta; order Coleoptera; family Staphylinidae; genus Myllaena; species Myllaena sp. GC000078. The sequence goes on along the minus strand of JARJDR010014939.1, from coordinate 2,733 downwards.
CAAACGGGAGAACCTCTTTGCTAAGCGCTGTAGCGATTCAGAAGGTTCAAATTCGCAAATTTCGCAGTGTTAGAAATGCTGCGTTGCTATTGGTCACACTACAAGTGTTGGCCTTAAAGGGGAACTGACGCTTGCGGCCGCTTAAAGGGGAACTAACGCGTGCGGCGGCTTAAAGGGGAACTGACGCGTGCGACCGCTTCAGTTCCCCTTTAATGCTGTGGAATGTTAAAGCACGTCACGCGCGCAACCCTTTTGCACCTGTGCCGGCGCCAGCGCCACACCGGCAGTAAGTCATCGTTGCGGCAGGTCAGGGAGCGTAGCATGAGTGAATTTTCAATCGCTCATAACTTTGTCATTTCTCAACCGATTTCGACGCCGAAAAAAGCGCCGGTGTCTATAAATCAACGCGAATCACACAGTGCAATTGAAAATTGTCGGTTTCATTGGGAAACATATTTAATTTACAATAGATTACTTTGCCTGCTTAATTTATACGGATTGAAATGTCTTATGATGAATTCGACGCTATATTAATACAATGAAAATTAAGTTAGTTTTACTTGAGCTCGTAGCCCTGCTCGATGTTCATCATCTCGCCGTACTCGGTATTTCAAAGTGCATACAGCAACTTAAACAAGAGCGCTCGATGGATGCAACTGTAACGGTTATTCGGAAATTCTAAATGTGGCCATCTGCACGTGCAGACGGAATTTAATGGGCCCGGCAATGTTGATTTGAATTTCATTTCAAGACAACTTACTCGTAGAGCAAAAAGCTGACCGTATTATATACATGTACATATTTACGCAAGCAATTCACATGATCAACCGCCAACGATATACGGCTCTGTGTACAGAAATAGGTTCGACAACAGTAGAACTTTTGCAGGCCAGCAATGCACTCACTTCTCTAGTCTCTCTCATCGCATGCGGAGGCTGTGCGAGGCGGGAGATTGGTCTCCCAAATGCATTAAGAAAATATCGGTATCATGATATAATGGCAAGGGTAATAATGGAAAGCATAATGCGTTTGTGTTTACACACCAGGCGCGATGTTCTTGGTGTTTTTGATTAATGCGCAAAAAATGTTCTTCGAATCAAAGATTTCATAACAAAAAGCAAAGACCTTCGTCTTATTATCTATCAAATCAATCTCATTAACTTGTGCATAAGATATAAGTATGAAAAAAAAAGTTACGACGTAATAATCTTGCTAACAAATTTGTTGCTATGCTCCATTGATGTCAATCCCATGTGCGCAATATATTAATCGGCATATAAATTCAGTCGACGTATATACATATTAGGAATAAATAGGTTCGGTCTGTCTCTCTTGTTGAGCGCGTAAAACATGTGCACATATAAACTAACAGTTGATTCCATTAATCTGAATTAAGCAAGATCGAAAGTAGCGTCGCCACTTGAAAAACAATTCACGCTGGATTTCATTTAGCTAACAAAATAAGAGCGCATTGCGTCCACCCTCGCACTCACAACGCACTTACTCGTACTACGAATATCAAACTACTGCTGGCTGCACAGGAAACGCAATGCGACGCTACCGAAAAAGCAACCATAGTAAAAACAAAACCTCCTTCGAGCAACTCTCATTACGTACTTACGCCGTACGTTTGGCGCGCGACGTAATGGAAGTTTATGTTTCACCACGCTTCCGTGTTTGTTTCTTTTTCAGTGCTTTTTCAAAGTTCCAAGCTGAAAGTGGGGGTCTGGGGACGGTCGTATAGCATGCGCGCAGGGCATTAATAAAGGGCACTTTATATTTAAACGCCACCGTTTACTTTTTCGCGTCATTTGATATTAATAGTTTTTTTTTCGAAACCCAACGCAACTGGCACAATGCACCAACTAGCAGACGGCGTTCGTGTGCAAAGGATATCAATCGTTCGCGCTGATAAAGCGCATGTGACAAGAGGAGTAAATCAAATCGTAGCCGAGCGTCGTTCGTCCGACAACGAGTATTTAGTTGAGACATTTTTCCGCATCGAAACCTGCGAACGTCATTACAGAAAACCATAAATTTAAAATACACCGAGTGTAAGTTACAGCACAGTATTAAAATACAACGGAATGTACTATGTATATCTTATGGAAACAAAGCGGTAAGTAATAAAAATTTGATGCATGAATCGAGGCGACATCATAAATCACAGGAAAGAATTTTCGGAATGTCAGTCGAGGGGAGCGTAAAAATCTTATCATAGTGAGATGCTTCCACCCTAAGATGTCGATCGAGGAAAAAACGCGTACAACCCAGGTCGTAAGGCAAACATCTGCATTCAGCCATTCATCAAGTCTCATTTGTATCAACTCGAACGTAACGCGCGACGGCGACGCGGCGAAGAGAGATTTCTTCCCAGAGACAGCGGTTCTCATGGGTAGTGCGTCGCTCTCGGTGTCAAAGTATATACTTAGGTGCGTGCGTGCGTATGTGTATGTTTTTGAAATAAGATGCATCGGGGATTATCTATCATCAATTTCCCCTTTATTTCGAGCTGCATACGAAAGGGGATGACTTGCAAGTCGCTCGAAACCAGCGAGACTCCAGGCGAACAAGGCAACGACTTGCGCGAAGAAGAGATGATGGTGGGATTCGATTAGGAAAGTTTCATCAGTGCATAGCGCATTCGCTGAGGGTGGTAAAGCTAACGCGACACGATGGATGTCGTGGAGTATAAGAAAGTAGAAAATCACAGAGATTGGTTTAATTTACAAT
>JARJDR010014933.1:0-46056 GCA_030264135.1 Myllaena sp. GC000078 | reverse complement strand
TTAGTTTGTTTGGATAAGTGTTTGTTAATTTCGTAGTGTTCTGTTAAGTTCATTATTATTCCTTTTTTATTTATTTCGTGTAGTAGTTTGGCATTGTTTTCTGTTATTATGTGTTTTTTACTTTGTAGGTGTTTGGCCATTTCGCTGTCTTTCTGTTTTTTATGTTCATTTAGTCTTGTTAATATTTTTCGTCCGGTTTGTCCGATATATGTTGCATTACAGTCATTACATTTTATGTGATAGATTCCGGAGTTAGAAAGTATGTCGGTTTTGTCTTTCGCTGAATGTAGTATGTTTTTAATTGTCATTATTGTTTTGTTTGTTAATATAATGTTGTATTTATGTAGTGTTCTTTGTAAATTGTAGTTAATACTTCCTATGAAGGTTGTTTTTTATCACTGAATCCTCTTTTAGGAAATAGTCGAACTGATCCAAGCTATCCTATTAACCCTCTACTGCCCGCACTCCCTGGTGCCACAAAACGCGCGTTACTGTCCGATCCAGAGCATTTCTCCGGCTTGTAGGTGGTCCGGTAGGCGACCAAACATCACGATAATTCGTAAAAATTTTATTATTTTTGTACATTTATAACCACACTGTATCTGCAAAGATCTCCCTGCAACTGCGCCACCTACAATGTTCTCAGCTGATGCAAGTAGATGGCAAGTAGTGAAATTACACGACAGCGTCTCACTGTTTCATTTAATCGTTCGGTTTGTTTCACTCCATCTATTTCAACATAATGAGTTAAAACCGTTCCAACAATAAACGCCTGAAATGGTCGACGAAACTCAGTGAATACAACTTCCTATACGTGCTATTGCTCTACTTTCTCTACTTACTTCATGTTCATCATGTATTTACTTGATTTGTGGTGACTACGTTTGCAATTATTTGCAATTCTATTCCTACCATGGCAGCGACGGCACTCAGCTACGAAGGTAAATAATCAGTTTCGCAAACCACCCAGAATACGAATCGCAATGCTGCATGCAATTAGATCTGCGCAAGCAGGCGCGCCACTTGGAGAACGACATCGACCTGAAGTTGGTGGCGTTCAGCAAGCTGGGCGCTGGGCTGAAGATGCACCACGCCGGCGCGACGACGTCGCATGACATGGTGCCGCTGCTCTCCGACGCCGACACCTTCGACACGATGTCGTTGGAGATCGAGGACTTGCTGCAGCGGCTCGCCGGCGTCAACGAGCGCATGGGCGAGCAGCCAGTCTCCGGCGCTGCCATGCTGCACACGCTGCATCGTCATCGCGATATTCTCGCCGACCTCAGCAAGGACTACCGCAAGACGAATGCGCAGCATGAGCAGAAGCGCGCACGAGATGACCTCCTGCGTGGAAACAATCGTGCGGATTACACTGGTGGCGGCATCAATCGCCGGGATCAGTACCTCAAGGAGAATATGCATGTGCACAAGTACGTATACAAGTATCATGCTTGGAAATGGCAAGGCTACTAGGAGGATTTGTTTGCGTTTTTAGTTCCGATCGTCTTGTAAACGATCAGATTGCAATCGCAATGGAGACACGCGACAATCTTACATCGCAGCGGCATAGCTTCAAGAAGCTGCAGACGCGCTTCAATGATATTAGTAATCGCTTTCCGGTGATTAATTCGTTGATGCAGCGCATCAACCTGAGGAAACGACGTGATTCGATCATCATTGGTTTGGTCGTGAGTGCTTGCACCATATTGCTGCTGTTATACGCTTTCCATTGATTCGAAGATGCTTCCACGTAGAAAGTGTGGTGTGATGATTAATTAACCAAAACAGGTGAGGAAGACGTGATCATAATAATCTATTTTTATTACTCGTATACATACACTCATTCTAAAAACTATTATCAAATATAGGTATATATCGATTAACTAATTTATAGGTTTTAATTTGTTATATTGTATTGAATAAAATTATGTATGTATTGAATACGTTTTGGATTGTTTAGATGAGGCTGTTTCTGTCAAATTGCATATTTTGCTAATTGATACCATGCCAATGAAATTCAAAGAAATACCACCTTGGTGAATTAAATATAGTAATGTAATCGGAGGTTTTGCAAGCAAGGTATTTGTAAATACAAATCTATATGTAATTTATTTGCAATGTAGTGGATTTTCTGGTAATCCCTTTGATGAATTTGCTTGAAATTTTAGGCTGTATTACACTGGTCAACCAGGTTGTACAACCAGGTCGAGACCACCAGTTAGAACACACGTAAACTTATGGAGCATATCTCACCTGGTTTCACTACAATATAATGGAGAATATTTAAGAATTGATGCAAATATAATTCTATTTCAGGTCGCCACATCTTGATTTTGAAATTTGGCAGTTGGCACATACAGTTGAGCAGAAGCGTGCGCTTCTGATAAAGCGTATCAGTCGGCAGACTGCTGGTGGGAGCCTGGCGGCAGCAACACTCCCGAACAGGCGCGCGCCATTCGGGTCGTAGATTCATTTTGTTCTTAGCGCGTGACCCAGTAGTATTACATTAGATTTGTGTGCAAGAGTGCGCGAGGAAGTAGGTGAACTCCACCTTATCTGGCACGCCTCAGGTGGGTTAATAATTAAAGATCTAGGGCAAATACTATGTATTAAATCAGATTTGTTGTGAATATTCTTGGCCCGCTAGGAGTGAAATTAAAGATATTGATAAAGATTGTGCATCACTATTGTTCAACAACCCACCCCGTCGAACGCGCTTCGGTACACAGTTTAATTTAGTATTAGACATCAACGCAGTAACGCCTTAGCAAAAGGATCCCGGTGTTGTACGTGTACATGCAGCACAATCCACTGGAAACAAGCAATATTCCATTATTGATGCCTACTTTTTAAAACAAGTCTACGTACAGAAAATTGTATAAATTATAATTCTTTTCAATATCCCCAGAAATGAAGTTGTATAGGCGTCACTATCGACTTTATTTATATCCAATGAATATAGCTCTTCTTCGCGGGGATTCAAATCTCCCAATTGCTATATGACAATATCCGGTCATCTGGTACCACCACATCGGCCGGTTGGCAATATGTGGTGGATTTATAAACAAATAACTAGAAAATTCATTGTTACATTGTGACTTGAGTTAAATAGCTGGGCGCGACACCTGTATACGTTTCATCTCCTTAGCCAAGGCAAGCATCATCTTTGTGCCGCGCACATTAATCAGAACAATCCTCTTCAAATGCATATCAAAACTAACACACGCGGCGCCATGATAAACAATATCCACCTCTTCGATAAGGCTATCGCAATCTTCGGACGATAGGCCCACAGGTTCGTACACATCGCCGCAGATAAGCGTCACCTTCGCCCACACCTCAACACCGCGATTAGCGATCAACGGGGCGAAGAACTAAAATACGATCGCGATTAGCTGGCGGGTCGGCAATGCAGCCAAATGCAAACTAATGCTTACCGGATCATCAAACAATTTGTCGAATCTCGTGCGCGCATCTACGCCGCGCTTCGTCTTCATCATCACGTACACCTTCTTCACATTCATGTTGTGCAGGATGCGCTCGTATCACACGTTCCAGTCCCTTTGCAACCGACAACCACATTGCCATCGGGCCAAGTAATGATTCTGTGTAACCAGGTTCCGGATATTTCAATGATGACATTACTAAAATATTGTTTTCTTCACTTAGCGACAATATGCAAGACGGCGGCACTACTTACTTATTGACGGTCGCACAATTAACAGCGGTAGTTGATTTCGATATTCACCCACAAGTTTCTCGGCCAACGCTTTTGAAAATGAGTAGGTTGTGCCATACCGCTGAATAAACCTAACATCAAGAATTAAATCATATGTGACCAATTTTGATGAAAAGTATGACGTTGTTACTTGGGCGTAATCACATCGAGAAGGTGGGGATCGATATTTTCCGCGGCGCAAATCATAGCATGCGGATCGTATGGCGTATGCAAAAATTGTTCGCTCACTTCCTAATTGAACATCCCGGAAAACATTGTTGATACACGCACATATAACTGAAAATCGACGAATTACAACTTGCTGCAGGAATATTTAATGCTACAAACCTCCAGCCATTTCATTTCCTTTGCCAGCGCCAGCACATATTTCGTGCCGCGTGCATTCGCCAGAATCATATCATGTAAGCGGCCGTCGAAGCGCACTGAAGCCGCGCTATGAGAGAGTATATCAACCTCCGCGCAGAGTTTCTTGCGATTCTCGTTGCTGTTGACGCAATCCACATCACGCACATCGCCGACAATGAGTTGCAATTTATTAAACACTTCCAAGCCGCGCCCTTTTTTCAGCGTATTGAAAATCTAGAGCAAACCTATCCAGCAAGGGATTGTTTGTTGTGAGAAATTATTCTTATGCGACTTTCGCTAAAGGCATTAAATCGCGTCTGCGCATCTTTACCGCGCTTGCCTTTAATGAGCACGTAAATACACTTCACGTTCGAATTGTGCAGGACGCGGTGGATGAGCCCTTTGTCGACGAAACCAGTAGCGCCGGTAATGAACAGCGTTTTGCCGTCGTAGATCGAGGCGATGCGATCCGGATAACCATCCAGATTGAGCAACGCCACATCGTCCGTCGGTTTCAAGTTCAATTCGGTCGGTAACATTGTGTTAGGCGCAGCGCGACGAACAAGTGTACGACCAAAATGCTTGCTTATATATAGTCAAATTTTGCAAGTAATATTAGATGATTCAGCGACAATAATGACTTATAGGTTTTGCAAAATTTATTGTGTATTGTGAGTGCAATATAATGGAGGACATTTGTGAATTGATGCAAATATAATTCTATTTCAGGTCGCCACACCATGATTATCAAATTTGGCAGTTTGCACATACAGTTTAATTTAGTAGTATACATCAACGCAGTGACGCCTTAGCAAAGGGATCCCGGTGTTGTACGCGTACATGCAGCAGAAGCCATAGAATACTACACGTGCTAGCCAATACATGATGTATGCACTGGAAACAAGCAATATCCGATTATTGATGCCTACTTGTTAAATTAAGTCTACGTACAAAAAATGGTATAATTTATTCTTTTCTATGTCTTCATCTTCCTTGAGGATTGTGGTGCGGAAGTGCTCCAGAAATGAAGTTGTATAGGCGTCAGTGTCGACTTTATTTATATCCAAAGGATATAGCTCGTCTTCACGGGGATTTAAATCTTTGTCCAATTGCTGTATGACATTATTATCGAAATACCACCGCCTGGTAGAATAGTAATGAATCATGAGAGTTGCTCGTAACAGTAATATGTGGATCTTAATCAATCTGACCAAAAATAAGAAGAACACTTTAGAATCCATGCATATGTTTTAAAACAGGCTGTATACTTTGTCTTCTTGCCAAGCAGCCAAAGCATCAAATCTAAGAAGGCACAAGGTAGAACATTCAACATGTAATAGTAGAAGAAATACATGAAACGCGTCTTCACATATATAAGATTCGGTGTGCCCAAACCGAGGGCAAGTGGTCGCTTCCAGAAAGCGGGAAAGAAAACCTCATAAAATTCCTGTGTCGATATAAGTTGATTGGTGGCATTGCAAACGTAGGCTTTTCTTGGCGTACTATAAATAATTTTCACCAAACTAATTATGCTGTCAATGCGGTTATAGATAGATAGTTATACTTTTCTATAAAGTTATATGTCGTTATCATGATAGCATTTACCACCATATCCAGTGGTATGTGATTCATAGGAATTTCGATATCTTTGCACACTGAGAGAAGGCCTTTAGTAAAACATACCCATGATCCGACTGGACCGTATATGTTATCCGTGAAGCCCGGCATGGGCAGTTTCCAGGCGGGCAGAACTAAAAACACAGCAGCTGAAATACCAAAACGGTGTGATGAATAATCTAGTTTACTTATTGAAGGTCGTATAATCATCACAGGCAAGTCGTTGACCTGCTCCTGCACTAAAGACTCGGCCAGAGCCTTTGTGAATCCGTAAGTATTACCATAAACCCCTAGAATTCTACAAGATGGCTGATAAGTATAACTAAATTTCCAGAAAATTTAAAAGTTACTGTGCTGTTAGAATTTTGAGAGACCCTTGATCGATATTTTCAGCAATCCGAATGATTTCGTGCGGATTGTAAGGAGGTTTGATAAAGTCATCCGGTACCACCACATCGGCCGGTTGGCAATATGTGGTGGATATATGAACAAACAACTAGAAAATCCATTGTTACAATGTGACTTGAGTTAAATAGCTGGGCTCAACACCTGTATACGTTTCATCTCCTTAGCCAAGGCAAGCATCATCTTTGTGCCGCGCACATTAATCAGAACAATCCTCTTCAAGTGCATATCAAAACTAACGCACGCGGCGCCATGATAAACAATATCCACCTCTTCGATGAGGCTGTCGCGATCTTCGGACGACAGGCCCAAATTTGGTTCGCACACATCGCCGCAGATAAGCGTCACCTTCGCGCACACCTCAATGCCACGATGAGCGATCAGCGGGGCGAAGAACTAAAATGCGATCGCGATTAGCTGGCGAATCAGCAATGCAGCCAAATGCCAACAAATGCTTACCGGATCATCAAACAATGTGCCGAATCTCGTGCGCGCATCTACGCCGCGCTTCGCTTTCATCAACACGTACACCTTCTTCACGTTCGTGTTGTGCAGGATGCGCTCGAGCAGCGCGCGCCCAACAAATCCGCTGGCGCCGGTGATCAGAACCGTCTTGCCGGCGAACAGCCCGGCGATACGGTCCGGATGCGCGACGAGATCGACGCGTTGCGACATTCTCACGTACGTATTGTGCAAGACTGATTGCGCCGACGGCGGCTTTTACAATTGGCCACTTTGACAATTTTATAGTAATTGGACGCCGGCATCAATAGCAGACAATGGCTATATAATTTAATTAATGCCGGCATGCATAATTAATAACGATCGCGAGTATTTTATCGGCGTGGACAATATCGGAAGGGTTCATTTATCTCGGTCGCAGCGCTGAGACTTCCGCATCGTCAACGCGGCGCGGGCATTTCCTATCAACAAATGACGCATACACATTTCTATTGCCTACAACCGGCCTTTGGGGTCAAAATTTGCAGATTCACTTTGGCCCGCATGTTCACTTTGGATGCCTCTACTTCCCAGTGATGACTGTAATTAAAGCAGAAGCTCGATCCATGGTATTGATTCGAATTAATTCATCACTGTTGACCTTGGATAATGAAATCGAATGCCGCCGTATTGTATTCAAATGCATTGATAAACAGATACGTTGACGTATGATAATTAATGGAATGGAAATAATGAATTTAACCACAAATATTCTCATGAAATACTTAAACATGCAGGTTATTCTAAAACAATATCACATTTATATGCGATTAGTAAGAAACGCATATTGAATTTCAAAAATAATCATGTAGAATATGTAAAGGGTTTTCAAATGAGAGGTTTCATTTTAATATTTAAAAAAACGAGTATTTTTTAAGAGAAATCAATGAACATTTATTTAATTGTAAAGAGGAAGGTATGCCATTAACATTTCAAAACGATATCAGTCATGGTTACGATTGCAGCACCCCTATCCTTTTCATGAAATTTTTCATGACCTATTCGCACATTTCATCTTCAGTGATGAGGCCCATTTTCACAGCTTTTTAAGCAGAATTGTCGGATTTGGGGCTCAGAAAATCCTCTCCATCACTGTTTGGAGCGGTTTTTGGGCTGGCGATGGCGGTGTGATTGGACCTTACTTTTTCGAAAATCAGGCTGGTGCAACTGTTACGGTGAATGGATGGTGCCACCGAGCTATGATTAATGATTTTTTATGGCCGGAATTGGAAGATATCAATGTGGACGACGTTTACTTTCAGCTAGACGGCGCTACGTGCCACACAAGCAACAAAACAATCGCAATGTTGCAAGAAAAGTTTCCTGACCGTGTTATTTCTCGAAGAGGTGATCACAATTGGCCGCCGAGATCTTGTGATTTAACACCTTTAGACTTTTTTCTTTGGGGCCACGTAAAAGATAAGATCTATGCCAATGCTCCACAATCGATTCAAGACCTTAAAGATGGAATTCGTGAAGTTATCGAGGACATACAACAAATGTGCGAATTGGTCATGGAAAATTACATGAAAAGGATAAGGTGCTGCAATCGTAACCGTGGGAGCCATTTGGCTGATATCGTTTTCAAATGTTAATGACATACCTTCCTCTTTACAATGAAATAAATATTTATTGATTTCTCTTAAAAAATACACGTTTTTTTAAATATTAAAAGGAAACCTCTTATTGGAAAACCCTATAGATGCCATAATGTTACATATGATTCTAATACAAAAGGAAGCGGTTGAATACATTTGTTTAAATCCTCAGAAATATACGAAGTTAATTTTATTGGCAGAGGCGGAAATTCTATGCGGTTAATATTTCGTAATTTTTGTTTTACGAGCAGTCTTTTTGTGGAAATAAAAAGGGGCAGAGTAGGTAAGCTGTGCTGCCTTCCGAACTATCCACGATCACACGATTGTCTTTCTTGATTTTTCCTAACTTGGGAGAAAAATACACAGATGACAAGGCGAGCGCTGCAGAGCAGAGTGAAATGTTCGTGTTTGTATTTCATTAGGGCACGCGCGCGCGCGTGGCGAAAGTGCAATATCGAGGTGCATTCCAGACGTGACAATTTCCTTTTCTCGGAGTTTGTTATTACAGCGCGCAGAATTTTCATTAAGTTCCTCGTCGCCTGCAGTCCTGCCACTTTAAATACTTAATTTTGCTTAACCAACACCTCTGCCATAATATTTTGTTTATCATAATATAATCATCGTCGTTTCGTTATTGTTTAATTCGGCGTGGTTTGTGTGCAGCGCTGATGACTCCGATGAAAATTTAATCAGGTTGCGGCAAAATTAGTTTCGACTCGAAAACGCCCCATACCGAATCTATTCGCTGCGCACGCCTAGAAAAATGTCAGGATTCTATCGAAATCGATTTGCCACGATGTCGGTGATGGGAAAATTGCCTGCCAAGATTACCGACAAGTTGTTAAATAAAATGCGCGCGCACACACACACAGGCAGCACCATACACCTGCCGGCAAATCGTTGCCGTCATCCCGCAACCTTTAAAACTCTAATCGTCTTTCGATCGCCGCGAGCCAATCACAATCGCCGCGGAAATAATATCTTGGCGCGCAGCGTCCTAACCACGCTCCCGCTCCTTTGCAGTCATCGATTGTTGAGTCCTAACAATATAGCAGCGTAGGAGTGAGCTTCCGGTGTGGTATTATGACAAGTTTGCAAGCCAATTTTTTTCGTCAATTCCATGCTATAAGAAATCTAAGAATTAATACATTTTCAATGACATCAAGATTACATTTTGGACAATGCGTACAATTTCCGTGCGATTGGCCAAAACAGCTGATACAATGAAGTAAAGTTTTTCACCCTTGCAAAGGTTTGCGTCCGTCTCCACGTATGATTTCCGAATGGTGCGCAGGAAAACTTTAGCGCAGCACAGTTCCGGATACTACACGTTTTATGTTCATCGTCATCGACACCGACACTGTAATCGTATTAAAACTCCACGAAACTAGGATTTGCCTACCGCCCGGAAGTTGACGGGAAGTTGGGCGCCGAACGGCAGGCGCTCGACGGCACTTTAAGTACGGCGTCGGCCCAAAGAACGAGAAGTTCATCGGGATGGGCGGTGATCAGAATACCGGAAGAGGCAAAAGGAGCGCGCAACCGTTTGCGAAATTGTTGGGAACATGTCGTCTTAATAAAAGTAAAGAGGTGTCACGTTATTGCCGAATTAAAGGGACTATAATTGCTGTAATTATGCAGCCTGCTATTAGCGTCATTGTTGTTTCTAAATTGCCTTCAAAAACATTTTTTCTCATTGTGTTTTGGCTTTGATAACAACATTTGATGTTAAATGTTTGCAATATGAAGGGATTGATATACCGAAATAATCCCTTAATAATTAATCATTAGTGCATATGTCATTAGCACGAGAATTGTATAAATGCAATCATTAATAATCCACAATTTTAATGTTTGTTCAAAATTTGAAACAATCCAGATGCGCACAACTAATTATGAATTTGCGCAAATATTCGATTAGACGCGAGCTGGCAGGATCGCGTGGGCTCATACGCATCAGATCGAAAGTTAATTGTCAATTGGAAATTAATAATCGGCGTGCGATTGGGAAACCCATGCGAGAATGCAAACAGCACTGCAACTCGCGCGTAAGCAATGCGCCGGAAATAATTTACGGAAAAAGTCAATACAAAATTGATTATACAAATTAGTTTTCATTGATTTAAAGAGCCGACGCACGCGTACGTGCACAGCCGCCGCGTATTATTTAATTAATTATCTGCCAATGCATCGGGCGCAAACAATATGCTGCGATTTATTATTAATCGGCGCAAACGCAATTATAAATATATGCGCCATTGTAAACAATTTTGGTTTTACAACTCTATGGCCAGTGGCCACCACAGTTTTGTGACCAATGAGCGCAGCTCTCCCTTGCGTCGAATTATTGTTAAATCGGATTGCGCGTGCTGACAAAGAGGGTTGCATTGCGCTGATTAATAATATTCGATTGAACAAATTATTATCAATAGCTGCAGTATTATAATCTAATAGTCAAAGTGCTATTGTGTAATATACAATTGAATTATACCTTCTATTATAACAAAAACATTGAATATTGATATTTATACCTTATTAAATATTAATACTTTAATAAACATTACATTGAGGTGGTTGGTATGTGTTGCAAGTAAAAAACGACCATGTAAACTGTGTCGAGTTCACGGTCGACATGAATTAAACAACGGAAGGAAGGACGGAAGGAAAAGCCAAATGCGTATGTGTGCGACAGCGTGATAATAACAAAAGCGTACGCAATAAAAAGTCGCATCGTGTACACTATAAAATGCCCCAAAGCGCACCCACCGATATTGTGGCTATGTGTGTCACCATGTGTCGCGTTGCACTATATCTCGTGCGCCGTAATTTATAATTGCCCGTCGTCGGCGTGGCGTCTGACACGTTGTGTGCACGTGTCACACGTGAATGCTGGTGTTTGCCAGCGTGTATGGGCGCGTGTGTGTCAGTGCAGGGGCGGAGAGATAAACACCAGTGGCTCCGAAGGAAGGACACTCGTCGCTGCTTGATTTACGGCCGCCGATAATGTTGCAATTGAATCAAACGATGCGTTTTATACGGCGTCCGCGCACGAATATTATCATCGTTTCGTTTCGTTATTGTATCACACGGCGCGCGCGTGTGTCGAATGCATTCGATTGCGTTTTTTATTGCTGTCGACTTTTATTATGACATCCAATTATTTGATATTTCATATTCATATCGCATGATCACGATACAATGGCTTTTTTTGATACTGCTTTTTATGCAGAAACAATTCCTAAAATTGCAACTGGGAATGAGAAAAAACTAACTGACAGCGGAAGAATGAAAAGCGTCACATTGTGATATATGTGGAAAAACATTCAATTTAAAAGTTGAGTTAATATATCTTTTTGTATCACTTTCCCGTGCTTTCGTCCAGCCGCAGGAAGAACGAAAGATCAGGACAAAAATCGATGGTATTTAACATCGGCGCCCGGTTTTACACACCAACGGATGGCTGCTGTGTGTGCGAATCGAAAAATCGGTCAGTTGTAAAACTGACGTTATCGGTTATCCGATGGGGGCTTATCGAAAGCTCGTGGCGCTCGAGTTTTCGTCTTGTTTTCAAGGATTTCGGCGCGTCGGATTCATTTAAGGATTTCCCATCGACAAAGGGAATGATGCGCCCCCTTCTCTTCTATTCGCTTTCAGCCCCAACAAGTTTGAATGAAGTTCAACCATTCAAATTTGATTTACTTCTTGTCTCCGGATGCATTCTTGTGAAATAGAAAAGTGCATAAAACAATTTCCTTGAAATTGCTCCGCATAGTTTTAATCACTTTATTTACAATTGTACCATAAGAAGCAAACAATTCTAACGTCTTTCTTACGAGTACGTCGTTACGGTAATTATTTTCTGGAACGCACAAATGCTGTGTGCCCACGAGCTATTCTTAACAAACTATACGGATGCCGTTTTAATTAAAAAAAAACTAATAATCCATTAAACGATTTAATGCACCTGACATTGTTGCTGCGCCGGCTCGGCTAAAAATCCGGCGGTCTTTTATGGCGCTCCACGGCGCGAGCGAAGACGACGAGGACGCACAAGTTTACCGCGGTTCGGAAAGTATAGGTATTATTCGCTTATGGAATCCTTCTCCTTCCGCAAATTAGATTTTCGTTGTCGGAAACAAAGCACCTTTGGTCGGCGCGATATACAATGGACGTATTAAAGGCGGTCGGGATTACAAAACGTAATACGAAACTTTTTTCGCGTTGCACCACACCGACACACACGCGCATACACACACATTTCTTTTCATACTACAGCGCATACACGGAAGAACAATCTCCTTCAAGGGAAAACTGCAAAATATTTCGAAATATAAGTAATTGCTCCATTACAATGTGTAACAAGGAATTTTACGTTCACCGCCGAGCGGGATCTCCATTGTTGCAATGAAAATTTCAAGAGGAAAACTTTAAGGGCTAATGAGATAGGTGGAAGTTATTAATAAAAAAAACACTTAAACATTTGCGCTACCGTAATGCGCATATCGGTAGGGAAAATGAGGTAAAGATGCAGTTACAAGCGGGATTGACGTAATGAACTGTCGAAGTAAATTGCTGTCCGATAAATAATTACGATAGCAATACCGACAAATAATCGAAATAATGGAAAACGGCGCCCGAATCGGACCATTCCATTACAATTCGGACATGAAATTATCCTTGAATTACGCGATGAATAATTAATGTGCTTCTAGGAGTTCATTTTCGGTTTTTTTCGAATTAGTTGAAATGTCGTGCATTACGCAAGCAAGCGCGGCGTTCATTAACAACACATTACAGAATAGAAATTCAAGAGAATTGCTATTTTCATCGATGGTAATTCACTGTTCCTTCAGAGTGCGCAAAGTTAATTGCTAATCAGCAGAATTCAATTAGACATACTATCGAACTGTACATGCGAAATGCTTAATTCGGTGGCGTACGCATCATCTTCGTGGAGCGAGCCGAGTTCGTTCCCTTTACCCTCTATCGCACCCTTTGCTGGGCTGTCTATCCATTATCCTGTGATGCGTGCGGCTCCGTCGGCGCCGTCTACAATTATAAATGCGAAGCGAGCACTGCCGGCGCGGCGTTGGCGATATATAATTATCATCAATTCTAATTCAATACCGAAACGAATGGCATACGACATCGGCGGGCGTTCAATATTTTCCATCCGCACTCCGCCAACTACTACTGCGCGTGAACAATGACGTATCGATAATTGATATCATGATGATGGCAGCGCAATGAAATGAATGGCGGTATGAAAGGCACGAGAGGAATATGAAATTATGCGATTTGAATAGGTATGTGCGTTGACGCTCCTCCTGCTTGCGGTATGTAGGCAGATGGGATCTGTGTGGTTTCGAAAGTTGAGCGAGAAATGGTGTTGACAGTTTTAAGTTGGAAGCAGCAGTAGTGGTAGTGGTGCTTGAATGCTGTCGCGCGAGAAATAATCATCCAAGTTCGCGCGCCATCGCGCAACGCCCGACTAATGTGCGTGTGCATGTGTGTATGTGATGCTTCGATTTGCTGCGATTCGATGCGCATATTAGTGTTATTCGAAGTCTATATAGTTATCGGCATGTATTGAAACCAGGAGGGGAGGCTATAATTACACAGCCCGCTTGTATGTGGGTGTGAAATTATCTTTAATTACCGATAATGTGGCGGTGTGCGCGGTGCGAAGTTCGTCGCTCCATTTATTTATCGCGGCAGCGGTATGTGTAAGTAAAGTATAATTGTTTAGATACATTCCGTGCGGAAAATTCGTTGCTGATTGTTTATTAATTAACATCGATTAGCGACCCGCAATTTAGATTCGGCGCGCTTTGTCGTCATTATCTTCACCCTATGATGACATGAATATTTGAAGTTTTGATAAGCAAATTGGCTTGAGCGTGTAAAAAAACTTAACGCGTCCGGAGCAACAAGTATTGAGGAATATTCGACAAAGCAACGAAATTAGCAATTTATGTCTACGTGCGGCATGTTTACCTATTTGATATGCATAGGCTCTTGTTATCTGCATCTCTACGCGAGCGCATACATACCAATACACACGTTGCATATTCAACGCCGCACTGTTAGGATGTATACTCGTATGTCGTCATCCTCTCATACGCGTCGCTAGCATCTCCACGCCAGCGTGGGCTGCTGCGATGAAAGGATGCGGAAAAGGCAGGTAATATTTATACTCTTATTTTTTGCCCCCGCTCCACGACACTGCCATCACCTCATCGCCGACACCGCCGTCGCCAGGATGTGTGTGTTTATCTGCCGCGAGCTTTTTTCCGGCTGCGCTCCGGTGCAAGATGCGTACGAAATGCCGTAATTGGATGCATCATGCATGAAGAACACATTGTGGTCGGCGCCTCGTGCATGCCTTGCATCCATTCATCGTCCTATTCAAATATTCATAAAGCATGCGCCGCCCCTTCGGCGATATGAGAAAACTGTAGCATATCTATGATGATGGAAAATTATGTGCAAACGGAAAAAGCACCATGTCGAGCGGATTTTAATTATTACTCTGCTAGCACGAATCGATATCGAACGCACATGGATTAATTCTTTATTACTTGTGGTAAAAGTCCGTAAAATATTTTAACATTACGAGCAATCTGATAGCATAATCAAGATTTAATTGCAATCCAATTAAAATACACAAAAATTCCTTGATTTCTTTTCATAGTTAATATTTTTACGATTATTTGATAAGACCGAAATTTTAAAACCACACTAATAATAATTCGACTGGTTTTCGATAAACACTGCACATTAAACACGTACAAAACACTATGACTAAAGGTACAAACACAAACTATTAATGAGTGGTTGGCTTAATTAGTCGTCGCGACAGAGTGCATAATGCATGCAGCCGGACTGCATCGCGTTGACAAAATGGTGCTCTCCTACAATTTGGTATTCTATATATTTGCGTTTTACATCCAAAGCAGTGATCAATTGTTGCTCGATCGCACAATCTGTTCACATCTCGTCAAGGACTGTGAGGAGGCTTGCAATGAATTTCGCGCTGACGCAGATATCCTCGACAGTCTGCAGCTGGTTCAAGTTGTGAGTAACAAAATAGATAACAAAGCGTCATTAAAACGTCATTAATAACCGATAGAGACACGTCTATATGGTTTTGCTGTAGATTTTTCGACATGGCGAACGCACGCCCACAATTGCGCAGCGTTTCCCAAAGGATCTGCTCATCAATGAAACATATTTCCCGTACGGTAACGGTCAGCTAACTCTGCGCGGCAAGATCAATTCATATCTGTTCGGCACCAAACTACGAGAACGATATAATGATTTCTTAGGGCATTTGTACTACGATGGTGTAATTGAATCCATCGCTTCGGATTGCAAACGCTCGCAGATGACTCTGCAAGCGGTGCATGCAGGACTCTTTGAAGCTAGTGAAGTGGATGAGTTGTTTTTCAATTTCACCTGGCAACCGATTCCTTATAAAATATTACCATGGAAGGAGGATGAGGTAATGCAAAATAGATTTCAAATTTTGTTTTAACATTTAATACGTTTTAGATGTTAATGTTCTATAAGCGATGCCCTGAAGTGTATAAGTTTGGGATCAATTTAGAAAATCGTGATCCAAATAATCAAGAATTTTATCAGTATCTCCACAATCACACAGGCCTTTGTCGTTTGATGCTACAAATAGAAGAAATTTATGATGTTTATGATACTTTGTACATAGCGGTATTATAGGTGGCCATTCTTAGGATTACATTTTTAACAAATTCCGTTTTAGGACCAATTAGGATATACGCTCCCAGACTGGACACAAAAAGTATACCCTGAACCGTTGCGCACCGAGTCCTTAAAGCTATGGAATCTAAGTAATAAATACCGATTGAAACTAGTTGCTGGCCCACTACTTTCATATCTGCGAAATGTGTTGGAACGCAAAATGACAAGGAAAATGCCTGAAGCAACAAAAATGTTTCTCTACTCTGGTCATGATAGTAATATTGCTGCTTTCTTGGGTGCATTGGATTATGAAATCAACGCACAAATCGAATATAATTCTGCAATATACCTGGAAATGCACTACATAAATAACGTATATGGAGTTAAAGTAAATGATATTCAATACCATTAAATATGCAAAGAAAACTGTATTGTTTGTTGTAGGTGTTTGTGCAAAATGGTTTGGACGGTGAAATCCATCCATTGTGCATCAAGGATTGTGGATATTTCTGTCCAGTGGCAGGGTTCAAGGCATTCACTGAATATTTATATGATCCATGGCCCGTTTGTCAAACTCCTGCTATTATTTAATACCATATGGTTTTATGTAGCCCTGGTTATTTGCGAATGTTATTAAATTTATATATCCAACAAACATGCTGTTCCAGTTTTATCCCAAAGTTTTTTCCTTACGCCCTCAATGAAAGCTACTAATTATCAAGCATCTCGCCGATATACTCTTATTGTTTGCCCGCTCTACTACATCGCCATCGCCTCATCGCTGACGCGGTCGTCGCAAGGATGGATGTGTTTATCTGCCGCGAGCTTTTTTCCAGAATGCGCTCCGGTGCAAGATGCGTATAAAATTCCGTAATTTGATGCATCATGCATAAAGAACACATTGTGGTCGGCACCTAGTGCACACCTTACATCCATTGATCTACCTATTCAAATATTCATAAAGCATGCCCCGTCCCTTGCATGATGTGAGAAAACTATTGCATATACCTATATGATGATGGAAAATTATATGCAAATGGAAAAAAACACCATACCGAGCGAATTTTAATTATTACTCTACTAGCACGGATCGATATTGAACGCAAATAGCTTAATTCTTTATTACTTGCGGTAAATATCCGTAACATATTTTAACATTACTGGCAATCAAGTAGCATAATCAAGATTTCTTTGCGCTGTTAATATTTTTACGATTATTTGATATCAGCGAAATTTTAAAATTCCAATAATAATATCATTCGACTAGTTTGCGATAAACAGTGCACATTAAATTCGTATCAACGCAGAACGCTATGACAAAAGGTACGCACAGCAATTATTAATGAATCTGTGGCGATCCGCTCAGTTCACGGCAGCTGTTCGTAAATATGATCACCCTTAACAGAAGGCATGTTGGGAAATTCTAGCAGGGTGATGCCGTGTTTGTTTTAATGTAAGCCTTACTCCACATTTAAACCATAGCTTCAATTTTCTTGTAGTCGAAAATATAAGACCTACCCCGTTAAAAGCCCGATCCCGTGTAACCGGTTTGGCACGCTCTACCTACCTATGTATTTATAGGTAACCACCGTCTTTCGCGAGTACTTGACTCGGTAGTTCGGCGTACTGCTAATGGTGCGCATTAGATTGGCGGACAATTGTAATTGTAGGGGATGGTGATTCCGCAGTCTATAGATAGCTGCTATAGATACTGACCAGACGAGGTAGAGCGGCCAGTCTCCGTCATGAGTTTCGCTTCATCGAAAGCAAAGTAAGTTAAGTTAAGTTACGTTGTGTTGTGTTTGTGCTACGATTCCCAAAAGTCGTTGGTATAATTGTTCGGGACGGCAGAGTGCATAATGCAGACAGCCGAACTGCATCGCGTTAACAAAATGGTGCTCTCCTTCAATGTGGCATTTTATATCTTTGCGTTTTACATCCAAAACAGTAATCAACTATTGCTCGATGGCAAGATCTGTTCACATCTCGTCAAGAACTGCGAGGAGGCGTGCAGTGAATTTCGCGCCAGCGCAAATAATATCGACACCCTGCAAATGGTTCAAGTTGTAAGTAACAAAGCACCATTATCATTATGAATAACATATAGAAAAACGTCTACATGGTTTTGCTGAAGATTTTTAGACATGGCGAACGCACGCCAACCGTTGGGCAGCGTTTCCCAAAAGATCTGCTCATCAATGAAACATATTTCCCGTACGGCAACGGTCAGATAACTCTGCGCGGCAAGATCAATTCATATCTGTTCGGCATGAAACTTCGAGAACGATATAATAATTTCTTAGGACATTTGTACTACGATGGTGTAATTGAATCCATCGCTTCGGATTGCAAGCCTTCACAGATGGCCCTGCAAGCGGTGCATGCAGCACTCTTTGAAACTAGTGCATTAGATGAGTTGTTTTTAAATTTCACCTGGCAACCGATTCCTTATAAAATATTACCATGGAAGGAGGATGAGGTAATGTAAAAATGGTTTTCAAAACTTTGTTTTAACATGTAATATGTTTTAGATGTTAATGTTCTATAGGCGATGCCCAGAAGTGTATAATTTTGGGATCAATCTAGAGAATCGTGACCCAAATAATGAAGAATTTTATCAGTATCTCAGAAATCACACAGGTTATTGTCGTTTGATTCTTCAAATAGAAGAAATTTATGGTGTTTATGATACTTTGTACATAGCGGTATTATCAGTGCATTATGGATTTAATAATTATACTTCTAATAAATACATTTTTAGGATCAATTAGGATATACCCTCCCAGATTGGACACAAAAGGTATACCCCGAACCTTTGCGCAAAGAATCGTTAAAGCGATGGAATCTAAATAAAAAATACCGACTAAAACTAGCTGCTGGCCCACTACTTTCACATCTGCAAAATGTGTTGGAACGCAAAATGACCAAGAAAATACCTGACGCAACCAAGATGTTTCTCTACTCTGGTCATGACAGTAATATTGCTGCTTTCTTGGGTGCATTGGATTATGAAATCAACGCACAAATCGAATGTAATTCTGCAATATACCTTGAATTGCATTACATAAACAATGTATATGGAGTTAAAGTAAATGAAATTCGATACCATTAAATATACAAAAAAAACTGTATTGTTTGTTTGTTATAGGTGTTTGTACAAAATGGTTTAGACGATGAAATCCACCAATTGTGCATCAAGGATTGCGGATATTTCTGTCCTGTGGCAGGATTCAAGGCACTCACTGAATATTTATATGATCCATGGCCAGTTTGTCAAACTCCTGCTCTTTTTTAATACCATATGGTTTCAGCCCTGATTATTTGCAAATGTTATTAAATTTATATATCCATCAACCAAGCTGTTTCAATTTTATCCCAAAGTTTTTTCTTTATGCCCTCAATTAAAGCTACAAATTATCAAGCATCTCGCCGGCATCTTTAGCAACACCTAAGTAGAACTCGCTGCACAGGGAGAGCGGGAGAAAAGTGGCAGCAAGCAGCACTCCTCCACAGGCTGCACAAGAAAAGAAGCGAGCGAAAAAAACGCGGTATTAATAGAGACGTAGGGGAAACATCTGGGCCGCGCCATCCATCAAAGGCATAAAGCACGAGGTGACAAAGTGTGCAAGCAAGGCTTAGAGCCAACACCGCCATTCATCAGCGGCTCAATGCTCCTTTCCCCAGCACGACGACGCCACCACGGCCACCACCACCACCGTCGCCGACGACGACGACGACAACGATGGTTGGTTGGTGGCGGCCGCCGACCGCAAGGACCGCGCCCGCCCCGGCGCCTTCGCACCCAAGTGTGCAAACGGGAGAGAGTTTAAGAGGCAGCGGCTGACAGAGAGGGAGAGCTTACAACAGATAGATTACATTAGCCATACCGGGATTACGGATAGGCACTTTTATATGAATTACTTACGACACCTTTCACTACCTCTCACAGTGCACGCGGGGAGAGAAGCAGCGGCAGCGGCGATCTATCACCGCGCCTGTCACCTGCTTCGATGCACCGCGTCTGCGTTGCTGTGCGGGTCGCAAAAATCGGGCGTGCTTTTTAATTCGGTGAATTCGGTGAAGGTTATTGTGCGACACATCAATGCGCCTTCATTATCTTCATCACCATCATCGGCCGCCAATGTCGTCGATTGAAGCGCTACTTGTGCGCGTTTTTTCTTTACTCATCGATTACGTTACCTAACGTCCGCTGACGGTGAATGCAACACACGTTAATTGCCGGCCCCATTTTGCAGCCCACCCCGGCACCCACGTCATTCATCGTTTACGCCTAACGTCCTCAATCACCGCCGTTGTATGTCGGCTACTACGTACATCGTTAAACACTTAGTTATTGGGTAATGCGAAGTGCGCACGTTTGGTGTCAATCACATCCTGTCATGTTATCCGTATCGACATATTCATATTAGTTACGTTTAACGCGCGTATATACTGTAAATATTCATCGATTTATTAAACAATCCAAAGAAAATTTGGGAAAAATCGTTGATGTCAAATCTGGTTTGCAATTTACCCCTCACTGTGGTTAAACATGTTTTTATTAAAACTTTTATTGAGCGTGTGTCATGTGTAATGTTGTCGCTACTTTCTGGGTGCATCATACATGCAATGAAACAGTGTATATAAAATATTTTATGATGCTATTCTGGGTTTTAATAAACTTCATACAAGGACAATTTGTATATTTCATATTTGATAAGCTTTGGAAATTTATATAAACTATGGTAAGTATACGTGGAAGTAGGTCCTTTTTTATCTACCCATACACCCAGCTGATTTTAATGCAATGCGAAGCGACAGGAAATGCGTGCAAGCATATTTCCCATCCAACCGCCCTGTGAAATATACGCGCGTATTCCTGTGTGGAACGCACGCTCTATATGCGTTGACCGCGCGCAACGCTGCCACCGACCAAAAAATAATAATAAATGGCAGCAATAACTCAATAAACAAGATTTATATACTGCTATACGTTTAACAAAATATTCGCGAGTACGTCTCGCTCTGTTGGTGGTACAAATATGAAATACACAACTCGTTGCAACAATAATAACACAACGAGCACGGACAAAGCGATTCAAATGAATTGGAGCCGCCTCCCATACCACCAACACCAACAACAATTAATCTATTGCAATTGCAATGCGCAAAAGCGTTTTATTTTTTATTTTAACAGAATAAAAGCGGTAAATCGTAAAACGAACGAGGTGCCAACGTCGCTCACGATCGACTTTCAATTAACCACAAAAAGAAACGTAAACTCTTCCTGGAAAAGCGTCCTCTTGACACTCTCCCTCGCTGTGCGCCGCCGCATCTTTTGCGTCCACACTTGATCCGCATCGAGAGCGAAAATCGACCAAATTACTCGAGCCGCCCGTACGTCCAGCTTTCGGAGAACTAACGGCCCGCGAAATGAGCTACTCGCCGCTGCTGCCAGTCGAGCGTGCGGCTTCCTTTATCTTTATGTGCTCCTGCTACTTCCTGCAACGACTAGAAGCATGCCGCATGCTTTGACCACTAGCGTGACCGTCAAAGGGAGCGTCCTCCGTGGCGACGACTTTCGACTCAGTAATGGTGCGGAAATGGTCGGCGGGCACCTGCCCCAACCCGGGAAGGTCCTCGAAGAAAGTCGTGCGCGTTAACCTTTACGAGTATGCTTATGGTTTCGCCGATGTAGTCCGAGAAAAACCAAAATTATGTAACGAAATCCCTTCTCTTCGACGAGCGTGCGCGGCCATTCATGACCGCATTATCAACACGTTGTGCTTCCGCCATACAGGCTGTCCTCGGTGCTTGAAAATACCCGGAAATGTTTCATCATTTGATACGAATTTATCCAAACTTCTTTAAGCGAACCACCAATAACAAGGTAATTTTTTTTTTAAATTTATGTGATGAATTAATAAAATTCAAAAAGGAATGATATCATTGTTTTCGAGTTACGGGTTGTATTAAAAATAAAAGATCCTTGCCGATCCTTATTACCCTTCTTTAATGTCCACACAACTATTCCGCATCCGCTTTATTTGCGCCGATCGTTACCGACTGCGGGCGCCGCCGAATAAACGATAACGTTTGCGGGTTATCCAAATCGTTATTCCGGAAACCCCAAAACACGGCGATTTCTTTTACGCGCTTCCAATTCCATTCTATACGGTGCCGGCGTTGCAAATTAAGTAAAATATATCTGCGCGCGCTTAATTAATGTAGGCACAACGCACGAATAAATATTTATTTTCGCGCAGATCTTAATATTCATGTCGAGCATCCCTGCTCTCCCAATTGACCCAATTCCGCGCAACATTTCATCGATTAGTCTAAATCACACACGCGCACACGCGCATATGCGATCACACAATAAATCTGTCGACGTAATAAACGTTTTGGTGTCACAGCATGTACGTTTTCATTCTCTCGTCGCCTATTTCGCCTTTGGGAGGGATCCTGTAGGACGAAAAAACGCACACTCACATATACGCAACCACCGCGCCGCCATGCCAACCGACAACAATAGCTTACAAGGCGAACGCGCAATCCAGCAATAAAAAATAAAATACATGTGTTTCCGGGTGCGCTTGCGCCACGCGGAGCGTGACAAACAGCGGCGCCCGCGAGTTTATTTTCATCATTAACTAATCAGTGCCGATTGGTACTGAAATTCATCCTACCAACGACCCGTTAAGCGCTCCCTATTGATTTGCCGCGCGCCCGAGACAAACGGCGCTTGTTAATATATTTACGGCGGGCATTTTTCCCGCCAACGCAATCAGTGTGTAATCGCTTGAGATGAAATATTCATTTCCGGTAGCATAAATTTATGCTAAAACAATGCAAAGCGCCCGGGTTTTCAAAATGAAACGGTTTAATCATTGATTCGGTCGTAATCCGGTTCATTTTCGTCGATTTAACAAAACTACAACGCTTTGGCCCGAAACTTCCATCGGACCATAAACGACCTGCTTCTCGCGCACTCCGCTCTCTTTTCGCGCTCCGACAAAACATAAAACTACGAAAGTCTTCATCCCTGACGACGGCGCTCGCGGCTTTTTATTGCAATATTCGCAAAATCGCCGGAAGTCGACGACGACGGCGAGGTGGAGAGAACTCGTAGCGGCAACCTGTGCGCACAGCGTGTGCACCACCTTTGAGGTCGCGAACGTGTGGCGCACTGCACTACTATTACGCCATTGCCGAACTCTACGACCTCTCAGACCTCTCTCGTCGGCGTCGGCGGCGGCGGTGCGCAGAAATGCAGAAAAGTGATGTGCGGAACAGAGCTAGCAGGCGGTGGTAAAGTAAGTTGCGAGTTAAGATCATAAACTCTTATTACGTTTTCGCTGCAGCTCAATTTTATATTATACATGGCGCGCTCAGGATGGAGGAGGAGGAGGAGGATGACGACGATGAGGAGGTCGCCAACCGCAGCCATCATAGCAGCCCGCAATCGTAAACGAGGTTTTTCCACCGCGTCGTCAAAATTCAATTCGATTCAATGGGTGAGTGTTTGCGGCAATTCACTGCTGCAACTTTGCCCGTTTATTAATTGTTTATGGCGTTGCTGGATTCAACTGGATAATTTGCCATCAAGTTCACTGACGATCTAATTACGCATGGAAAACATGGCATTCAACTTAATCCGAACATTTACAGCTACTTATCTATCAAGCAATTAAGTGTGAATCACTCAATCGCGGTGGCGTATCTATATACAAAACAAACATTTACCTAGCGATCACGCAGAAAAAAACCACCGTTTAATAAACATGTGAACGTCAACAATTAAGTCACCAATATTAACACCTTTCTACAGCGGCACGCGCGCGCGCGCAACAACATTGTTTAGCGCATTAATGATGCAGTCGATTTCCAAGAATTTGTACATACCTGGCGGAGTCGTAAAAATGCGATCGCGAGCGGGCGGTTGATGTGGGCGGCAAGGGAGAGGGCGGTTTGGGAGGCAAGCAGCGCATACACAATTTAATGACGTATCGATTTCCAATTACGCCGCTTGCAGTAGCGCCGCCGCCGCGCCGCGCCGTCGCGTTTTGGTCGCATGCCGCACGTGCAAACAGCGCTCGCGCCCGGCGCCTCCACCTCCAGTTCCTCGCCGTGCCGCCAAACAAACACGTCTAATCCATTCGCGACGTGTTTGCCCGTTCGATTACCGACCGATGTGTGTATGTCTCTCACCGTAATGACCGAGATATACAACAACCCCCGTCGCGGGCGCATCGAGAGGATGGCTCGTCAAAATTTTATTGCTATTTATTTATGCATAATTCTCCACAAGCTATTGATTTTGCGTATGGTTCATTAAAATTCGTATTGATACCCTCCAGCTGTGTGCCGTAATCAATATTCGATCAACTTTCATTTGTGCATAACGAAAAGTTTCGTTTATTAGTTTTGACGTGCGGCGCGGAGTTCATTCAACCGGCACGAAACTAGCGGGCCCGAACAAGTTTTATTTATTTACCCACTCGAATATTCCCTGCGGGCGCCATGCATTTTCCCTTCGACGATTTGGGCCGGCTCGTATTATGTAATACTCGGTCAGTCAGCCAGTCGTAGCTAGCACTCACCTGCAACATAGAAATAATCGATGGGGTGATTAAAAATTAAGGCAGTTTTTTATTGCTTTCAACATATTGGACTAAATGCGTACAGAGTTACTTCACACGAGTTCTAAATATAGGCACTGCTTGCTTCCTGGTTGAAATATTACGTAATGTAGGTTTACGTATTTATATCAGACGTCAATGAGAGAAAAAGGAATACTTACCTGCACAGAAACAGAAATAGTAATGATGCATAAAGACGAATAGAATAGCAGTGACAAGAGATAATAATAATGACGCCAACGTTTGGGGTCACTCTCCAGCTCCGCCAACATTATATGAATATATTATAAATGATGAGCGGTCTTTCAGTGCGCCTTAGGTAATAATATTATTGCACACCGGCACCGAGCGCCATTGATGCATCATTATTTCCCATTGGCGACCTTCTGTATCAAAAATCCGAGACATGTTGAATCAAACTTGTGTTCCTGCGTAGCGCCCACGCGCGCTTGACGTCTCATTTATCCCGGAAGCGCGCACCGCACACGGAACTGATTTCCACATTCGAACAAAGTTTTGCCCCGGCATAGTTGCGCGGCCGACTGCGGGCGATGATGATGATTATGATGATATTGGTGTGTGTTGATGATGGAAAATAGGAAAACTTTTTGATCGAAAAGTTCATCATATGCGAAACCTCCCAGAGCGAACCAACTCCCCCGCTATGCAATCTGTACAGGTTGATTTTAAACATAAACCGCTGGAAATGTCCCAATATCGAAAACTAGAATTGGAAAATTGGAAATATAGATTTGCGTTTCAAAATAAAAGTAGGTGGGAGGTAGAATATTTATCTAGATATTTACACAAATACCATCGAAGCGGAAGCAATTTCTGAGCGTATAAAAGCGTAGCAAGTATGTATTAATATGGTGCGAAGGCGCCGGGGCTTATGGATGTCATCCGTCGTCAGACGCGCTCGGATGCAACGGGCGTCTGTCACGCTGTGTGCACGCGCGAGAGAGTACATGTGTACATATGTAAAATGGATCTCTATTTAATTCGCCATGTTTGCTCATCACATAAGTACACGGCGCATGGCGCTCGACGATGGCGGGAGGTTTGTAGGTATATTCGTTTTGGGCGGCGCGCTACAAACTCGTATGTAAATATTTAATGAGATTATTTGTTTGTTATTTTTGGAGCAATGTCGACCGACGATGCTTCGACCACCACCAACACCACCAATGGCGGGCGGTAATTCGTATAAATCATCCAAGCAGACACACATTTTCGCTTTGAGGTGGTGGTGGTGTGGGCGTGTAATATATAAGGACGACGCTTCTTTAATTCGACATAAATTGCTCACGAACGTGATGCATTACGCGCCCGCATATGAGCCAGAATCATCGACGTGGATTGATGATTAACAATCCACCATACAATTTTAATGCAATACGTACGCGGATGGTGGATGCTTAATGAATACGTTTGCATGCGTTCGGCACCGCCGAATTGGTCACGGAGATCAATATACAAACACACCGAACTGCGGATGCTCATTAGTCGAATTTAAATATTTAGATAGGTCACTTGGAATTGTTTCGGCCAGTCGCATGGGACGTAATGTCGGATAGATGAGGTCGCTGCGGACCATAAAAAATATTGATCGATAAATTAATTTATTTTTTACAACACGGCGAGAAAAATTGAATGTAAAATAAAATACCTAATAAATTTAAAAAACAAAAAATTACTTCAAAAGATTAGATAGGAATAATAAAAGCGATATAATTAAATTTCCGTTGAATAATCCCTTCACAAACTTGACCTTTATCAATACGAAATTAAACGCGGCCGAAAACAATATGAATATTTCCATTTTAAGCTTGCTGGCCGGTTGCGCTAGCAAAATATTTATATACCACCACACAAAGATAATTGAAGGTCATCGCAAACCGTGTGCTTCAAGGATCATTGAATCAAGACAATAAATTACTTGTGTCTGCATAAACAAACAAAATAAAGATAGAATACAGCGCGCGCGCCAGTTTATTGTGTGCTGGCATTCCCGGAATCTTCCCCAAATCAATTATACTATTTCTACATCAGCAACCGTGTGCCGCTAACAATATGAACAAATGTGGCGTGTAAGGCAGTAGCGCGATAAACAAAAACAGTATTAAAATAGAAACAAACGGCGAATGCGCGCATGGCGTGCGGCGAGCAGCGCAGGCCGGACGATCAATGCTGGCCAGCGGGGTGGCGTAGCTGGAGGAGGGCATCGCGTGCGAGAGAAAAACGCCGCGCAGCGCCCGCCAACGGGGGTTGGGTCAATACGCGCCTTCGCCTGCCGCATGCATACGCGAGCGCCGTGGCGCACGTGCGGCACGGCAACGCGCGATCAATCTACGGACCGCCGCCGGCTGACTGACACATTCGGCGAGGGCGATTGATCTTCCGATCTTAATTATATTGTTAAAATCCATTTGGCCGGGCCGGCAGCGGAAAATGGGCCGCCACGGTAAATTGTGCCATCAGTCCGACTCCCAGAGGAATTAAAGTTTTATTCAATTATGAAATCAACCAAGAAAAGCACGTACGGCACGAAAAAAATCTGTGAAAAAATCGACCGATCAAAAACAGGAACCGTCGCAAAAATTGAGTGACTTTTCGGGGCGAAATATAGCAAAAACTAAGCAACTTCAGAGGGGTTCTTCTTTGGCACTTTGTCGCACGGCTTCAAGTGAGCAACGCCCGCTTATAATGCAGCATTTATATACCGATGTCACAGCGTTGCGGTCCCTGACGCACATTAGATTTGCCCTCGTCTGCGATACACGACGTTGTTTAGGAACGCTCCTTTTTATGAAAGCACCTTGATGTTGTGACTGCTTTTTGTGTTTTTGGCGCAGTTTTTCTCGCCTGAAAGAAAACCGCTCATTTCGGTTTGAGACAAAGAGTCGATTACAAATATTGAGGGTTGGAAATACGGTGTTGACACTTTCCAATATTAGGAGGCGAATATTGAATACATCAAAGATTTTCTTGAGTTGAGAAAACAATTATGTTGAATACAAAGGTTAATGCGGGTGCATAATAGTAATAAATATAATGAAATTGCAATTTTAGTGTATTCTGTGATTTTTTTTTTAGTTTTTTTGTTATGGCTGTGTAATTTATTTCGCAATCTCTCCCTTCATTACGGCAAGCAGCATTATATAACGAAAAGTATGTTGGCATGTGCGACCGCAGTCCTTAAATAAAAACTAATAAAGCGTGCGTTTGCGCATATAGCACGAGCTACTACCACTGTTGGCATTTGGCGGCTGCGGCTACAGCGGCGTCTCTTAATAAATCCGCAAGAAACGAGGTCGGGCCGCACAGCCTCCGGATGCCGTTTTGCAAATAAAAACCAAATAAATGCATCATCAAAAAGAAATAAAGGCGGGCCTCGGCAATGTGCGCCAGCTCACGCGGCAGCATCGAAATTGGTCCTTAGAACGGCGCTAGTAGAGCGTCGCCTGTTTGGTGGCTGAAAGAACGCAAAGAACAAAGGCTCAATCTTTATAAGGCCCCTGAAACGTGTGGTTGCAAATCACAAAGAAGTCACCAGAAATTTTTAACAATTAATAAAATTAGCAAAAAATATATAAAATTTCTTATTAAAATGTTGATATAAAATGGCACTCAAAAATAAAATTGTCAGATCTCCTAATCATTCTATATTCAAAACGGCGCTTCGCAATTTATCTATCTGCCTCGAGGGCGCGCGTAAATTAATGAATTATTTATACCATCCTTCATTCGCTTTGCTCGTAATTTCCATTTCGGCGCCCGGCGCCTTCGCCCGCCAACACCTCCGTCACCTTTGATGAAACGCTTGTGTAATGTGCCATGCAGGACATACGTCTTGCTGCCCACAACCGTGTAACGTAATAAATTCGAATGAAATATCAACAAATAGGCGTTAAGATTCAAACAGCCGCCACTTGGTTGGACATAATTCACCGCGGTCTCTCTAAATACACGCTGCCTCTCCTTCCGTGCATCACACAGCAATTCCACAACCGACTGCGTATGCTGTATACTAACGCAAAACTTTTTAACCTTTCCTTGTTTATCGCGCGTTGCGCAGCGGCGGTTTCGTTAACACACGAGGCTTGTGTATGCAATGGGAGGGCGTGAAGGACGACGACGACGACGACGACGAAGAAAAAGAGGAGAAGGAGAACCGCGATGATGGTGGTGGCTGTTGGAAAAGTTGGGCTTTTCGAAGTTTATTTAATATCCGTTTTTACTTGTCACTGAATGCGGTGGCGGTGGCCGCCCGCAAAGCGGCCGGGCGCGAATAATACTGCAGCGAGCCGCCGAGTCTCTTTCTCGCCCCCGCCTCGGCCGCAAAGTGCACATCGAAATTTTCGGGACACCCCGCCGCGACGCCGAAAACTTGTTTATTTCGCCGCCGTGGTGGTCTACTGGGTTTGCGCACAATTTGTGTGAAATTTTCGCGCTTTTCACATAAATTTCCATTCAAAATGCAAGCACGCCGCGAGGTGTCTTTATTGATATGTAAAATCTCCTTAGGACAAAAAGTTTTAATTAATTATTTGCGAGTCGCGGCCATGGCGACGACGGTAGGACATTTATTTATCAAACAATAGTGTTCGTTTAGGCCATTTTATGAACGGGCCGGTGCTATTCATTAATGCGCATACACACTTGATGGCAACACCCGTTGTATACTACACCACATATTCTACGCATGTTCACCCACCCGCCGCAGAGCGCTTCAAGCAAAGTTTTGAATAAATTGGTTCACTTCCTAAACTAATATTACTTCCTCGTCAAAGTCCACCCGTCCGCGTCCGTCCGGCCGTAGCAAAAGCGTAGTTGCGATCCGCGTTGCGCGTCCCACGTGTGCGATGGTCGGCGAACAAATTCCGATCGGTTGGACATGTTTACGACGCACGCGCGACCGACCTTTTGCGCGCACGCCTCCCGCACTCACACACACCGCATCACACCGCACAATACGAATAATATAAATGGCATCCAATATTTTCTAATTTCATCCCTTCGTTTCCCCATTTTCGCTACACGCCTGCCGATGCGATGATTTGTTATTTGGACGCTCATTAATAATGATCTGCTGGGTGCAATGAAAACGAGCGACGCGACGCCGACCGACGCGCCAATCGTATCGCGCGTTATATATCGCCGGCGGGGTGTGGAAAAAAATTCCCCGTAGTTTGTTTTATGTATGTTATTAATTTTCCTCCAGCCGAACACGAAAAAAATGCGCCATGTCATTCATTCGCATGTATATAAAAAGCCATTTACACCTCGTATTCACGAAACAAGTAAAAACAACAAACAAATCAAATTGCCTGCTCAACATATTCATATTGTGTAAGTAAAACATTCGCAAAATAACCCTTCATTTGGGGCATATTTTTTGCGGGTCATTATGTTCTGCATGCCGCGTTATGCGCGGCGGGGGAGTCTAGACGCATTATTCGAGTTGTAGTTTTATCGGAATCGATATCGCTGTTTTCAACTTGCCCTAATTTATTGCATCAATCAATGCATACATATGCGTTTTGATTGATTTTTGCCACCGATGAAATAAAACGCAATAAACAGGAAAAGGACAAACATTTCCATATTTTGATATTTTTGGCGAGCAGGACGCAGGGAAAACCAGTTTTTGTTTGTGCTGTTGTTGCTGTCCGATATTTGGGATGTTTAACGCCATTCGTTCCTCACCGCTTGCTGTGTTTTGCGCTCTCATTCCGCGCGGAATATATGTGGGCAGCTGCGGCTCGGCGTTTTCCGAATGTGCAAACGAAAAACCGACAAAAAATAACATGCTGCGGACATTCTCCCACAGCCGCACATATCCTGACCATCTGCACCGAGGTACACGTGCGGATGCCGCGTCTCTCGTAATGAGATAAACGCACGATGGGCCCCGCCATATAATTGGATATTATCCTCCGCCTGTCCCCCTCCAGGCCACAGCCCATCACATCCCTTGTGCGCAGCAGGCATATGTGTGCGAGCATGTTATCCGCAAAGCGGATGGGGTCCTTTAAAAAGGACTCGTGAGATTTGCCCATCGAGATCATCATCATCAAAACCAGCAGCAGCATCATCATCAATGATGACGCGTTAATAACTAACGAATTTTAACCAACGTTGAGAACATTTCACCCACACCCAAATACATTTGTTATATGCCTTGGCAAATTTGATATTTTGTGCACTGGCTCTTGTTGCGATTTTGGTTATTTTTCTTGCTTTTTTTTAAACAGAAAGCAAACCCCACGTGGAGAGTGGCTGGTCGTTTGATGTTTGCATGCAAATGCACTTCGTTAAAATGCAATTTGCGCGGATATCCAGCAGGGCGTAATACGCTCGCGCTGCACTATGCAACCAGGCAGAATCGAAGCGAGCGCTGTGCGGTGCGATGAAGAAATTAGTAAATATGGGAAACTCGTCGCCGAATTATACTTAATAAACAATCAAGACCAGTGCGCTGCGCGTGCGACGGCAAACAGTGACAATGCGAGAAGATGAGAGCCTGTGGCATGCTGTTGCTGTTGCCCACAACGTTTTTCCCTGTGATGCGGAAATTGTGTGAATTTGCATTTTGCTTTGTAAGTGAAAATTTACAAGTGGCATAAATGATATGCATCCGTTTCAAGGTGCTGATATAGCCAAAAGCGACGCTAAATATTTAAATACAGAGTCGGTTTTTAAATATTTTATAATTTTCGTTTTTGCTTTTCAGTAAGCCGATGAAAGTTCTTGTTGGATATTTGATTTTCTCTGCTACTATACATCATATGTTATTTGGGAGAATACCATAATGTACGGCATTGTTTTTGATTGCTATTATCCTTGATTGCTTTGCGCGGGGGGATCTAAATTAGCATACCTTTGGGTAATCTCCCCGCACTTTATTCTCATTAATTTGCGATGCTGGGGCTGGTAGCTGGTGTGCAGGATTCGTAGCAGCCGCGGCGGCGGCGTCGGCAACTCCCACCACATGTTTTATTTATATTTGCGGTGGTTTTCGTTAATTTCTCGTTCTTTTCACTTACGCGTTTGCGGGCGTGCGTAGGGCTCTGGTGAGAGGGTGATGATGGCGGCGCAAACTTTCACCGCATCCATCGGTGCGAACGCAAAGGATAATGAGTAATATACAAAGGAAATTACGGGTATAATGTATGTAAAGTGTGTCATATGTTTGCGTAAAATATTTACATATATTCCGTTGTTGGCAAGATTCGAGTGCTCAGAGGGAATAGCTTACTCTGAATTAGGTATTATACATATTTTTCGGCTTGAATTATTAAATTCCACGCATGTACAACACGTAACAAAGTAACTTCACAATTTGAAATATAAAATAGTGGGTTAAGTATATCAATCATATTGAACATACGATTATTAACTATATAACATTATTACAACGTCGTTATAGATATTACGTGTCGCAAATCTCGCTATAATTGGTGCAGTCGTTTTTTGATATGGAGTATTTTAAAATGTTCATATCTGAATTGACTCAAGTCTCTAAAAAAAGCTTTGTTCATTCAAACGAGTGATTTTAACACAAACCTGTATTGCCTTTATTTACAAATACATATTGCTACATATTAACAAAAATAATATAATTTTTTTTATTAAACAAGTAGCTTAATTAATTTCAAAATCATCGTAGCATTGTGAATGTGAAAACATATTTCAAAAGGTTGCAGTACATTGTATCGTATTAAATATAAAATTTTTATTCACATATAATAATTGTGCTGGAGCCTCTTTGAAATTGTAATTAGCACTTTGAAAGGCGCAAAAAACGACGAAATTTTAGCATAACGCCCCTGCAATCCACTGCAGGCATTTGACAGACACATCGAATGCGTTTTGCAAAGGATGGAGGCGGCCCGCATTGCATCCCCATCATCTTCGCATCCGTGCGAACACGGAATGTCGCGTGTCACGTCGTACGCCGAGCTCTAAGTACCCGCACGGTTGGTTACATTCGCAAAACGTCGCCCACGCCACGCCGGCGCCGGGCGCCGCTCAACGTGGATTTCCACATCCAGCACATCATTTTCCTTCGGCGCACATTCATATTCGGTTTCTATATGTCGCCCCTAACGACGTATTTGAATACCGTTCGCAATGCCTGGGCGATGCTTCTCGATGAGCACGAGCGCGAATATTAAGTGCGGCGAAAAACGAGGAGGAAAGCGAGAACTCTGGTGTTGGGGGTTGTATTCAAACGAAAGCCTAGCGCCACCACCACCGTCGCCATCGCCGCCACCGACAACGATAAAGCACTCGCAGATTAATAACGATACACTTATATCGCCATTAGGGTTTTCCACGTGGAATACTCGGGTCTTTTGCGCAGGAAGACGTCTTATTACGATCATACCCCACCAACGTTCTCATGTAATGTTAATACCTCCCTTCCTTTTTTAAATTCTTCTTTTACCACGCAATGGGAGAGGAGAGCATCATTGAAATTGCGCGCAAATAGAGATAAATTCGTTATAAGCACTCTAATCCAATGACATTGACATTTTTCTACTGAAATAAATTGCGGCGTGCACAATAGCAAAACGGAGCAAAATATGTGGGCGGTGCCCGCGTGTGTTCATAAGGAAAACCAACGGAAATCATTTTCATAAAGTGTCGAAGCGTTCGTTCGCATACGATTGTTCCCCCTCTCATAATGTAGGTAACTTGAGGGGAAAATTCGTATGAAAGTGTCTCCGCTGCACTTCGTGCACATCAGAAACGCAATGCATGGGTAGCGACAGGGGGAAACCATCGCCGCATTGGGGAAAAAATATTGCAGTCGGGAAATTTAATATTCAACACGCTGTTACTCTATCTGGTGTGCGCTATCAGCGAGCTCCCGCACATTTGCATACACATGTTGTGTTATCATGAATTTCACCCTCGAGAGGAACGCATTTCGATCAACCCCCCCACGCACAAGTGAGGTCGAAGAAAAACCAAGTGGAAATGCCACGTCTCTCCCTCCAAATGCATATGTTTTCCTCGTGAACCTAATACCGGCGTAATTATCCTAATTATCTCAACGTGAAACCAAACGAAAACATGGCATAGAACAGAAATATAATGATATCAAATTTATTCCTTAACAACACTTATATAGTGCAATAAATCAGGACGCATAGGATAACAAGCGCGCCAGCATCCGCAAAAACGAAATCAAAGCGAGCGCGCGCGTTTGCGCGGTGTTTCGCGTGTCGTCCTTGTTTCCACAACGTCCTTGTACCCGGCAGTCGTCGCCCCATCGCAATCAATAGTCATCGCTTCCAATTTATTTAAAAGTGGTGATCATTTTTATCCAACGCTTGATTTAGCATGGCTGCTCCCGATGCCGACGCTATATATTTCCTTTCTACAATTGCTTTTTCGGTATAATCAATTGCACTCGGGCGCCAGACGAGCGCGCGCGCCCGCGCGCTGAATGCGGGCTGCGCGATCGTCAATAACGCGCCCCACCAGCCGCCAACCGAACACGACACAGTGTCACCATCAGTGGCAATGGTCGCGGGTGCTGCGCGGCGCGGCGCCTTGCGTCGAGAAGCACTTTTAATGCGATGATTTGTGATTTTCCCAACAGGAAAGAACGCGAACGCCCGACGCGAATATATAATAGCACGATCTTTTATTTTATGCGTATAAATTTTAAGCGTCCTCATTGATTCGAATCAATGCTGCCTGCTAGTCGGGTAAAATGTTTTTTCCCACTGTATTGCAATTTATAATCGTTGGCGTCGCATCGAAGATATGACACATCTGCAAAAGTTCCCATCAATTTCCTCCCATGCGTGAGTTAACCATGCGAATATATCATCGATATCATTCCGATAATCGTTCATGTCGCGAGTGGTGCGTCACATGAGCGTAAGTAACTCGAGCGCAAGCACTTTGCATCTACTTACACGCATAGTATGTGTGTAACGTACGCATCGAGGTGATCACATAAATTTCGGCTAGTATGGCGAAATTGAAAATTTGTCAAACAAATTTGCGGATACCGAAGCATACGCGCAACGTAATGCCCATTCAAATGCAACAATCGACGCACTGTGTTGGGCTGATAGCGGCCAGTTGCCCAATTCTGCGCGAGCATTATTATAATTTGATGTCGGTGCAAATTTATCGACGCTGAGCTTATCTTATAATACATCATGTGGCGCCCAACAACCGGCACCCACCCAGTGATTATCAATAAACACGAGAGTGCGGGTGCTCGTGTAATTGATTGGATTTCTCCACGTTTGCATAATGCCCGCGTTCACCCGACGCAATGAAATCGGAAATAGTTATATCCGCCCACGTGGTGCATGTATATTGAAACAGTTTGCGAAATACGTAAACAACGAATGTGGTGAATGAATATTTATAGGTAAATTGTTATCAAAGTAATATCATCCGTATTACGAGAAGAATTTCGAGTTAAACAGATTCATTGCATTGCATGCGTGCGATTATGATAATGATAATGACCATTCAATGCATGGTGAAACGAGCAATTTGGGGAATTGCCGGGCGCCAATCAGATGGGACGAATAAAAGATATTAATTTGATTGGGTGCTCCACCGGTGCACACGCATGTGTTGTGCTGTGCCGCGCGTAATGGAATTAAAAACGGCATCGACGATTATCAGTGGCTTCCGCCGCTGGATGCGCACTTTATAGATGACAGGCAGCGGAGGGGGCGTCCGCCTAATATTTAAATTGAAATCGCGCAAAGCGCCGAAATGAAAATTGCAATCAATATACGCGCGGCGCGCTGTAATCGATGATGGGCAACGGGTGCTATGTGCGGACGCAAATGGATCACACTGATGAAAATAGAGTGTCACCATTTATTGCAATGCAATGATTTTTCAATTAATAATCGCAACAAACGGAACGGATGATTTCAATTTAGAAAAATCATACAATTGTGCTTTCACTAGATTATTTTTACATGAAAAACATAAATATCAAAGGATAATATTGACGCGAAAGCATCAATTTGAAAAATAATTTTTTTTGATAGTTTGGCATAAATCAACAAGCAATATGGCTTGCAATTAGTTGCAATTACCACATGAAAATGCTCATGAAATATTCATTAGAAATAAAAACAGTCATCGCTATGCAAATATCATTTGCAATATTATTTGAAAATAGTTTATTAAACGCTAAAAATAACTGTAAGTCGATTTTACGTTAGTTTATAACAAGAATTGTATACGTGTTTTTAATTTTAATTAAGCTAACGAAATTCAAATCTTCAACGCGCTCAGTGATGAAAGGAAGCACTAACAATAAGAAACCTCTAGCGCACTTCCCGGAAGACAAGAATTCCCAAATGCAAAGTGAAGCAAGTTAATACGCAAAACTAACGAAAAAGAGGGAAATACAACTAATCCAAATAAAAGTACAAATATGCGCGGAATAAATGTGCGGAGAGTGAGAGGTGAAAATCAGAGTAAAAATACGAATAATATGATAACGAGAGCGCTCGCAAACGCATTGCGAAGCGTGGGTTGAAAAAGTTACAAAAGATTCTTAATTAAAATTATGAATTATGCATTCGGTAATTAAATATTTCGCTCGGCCAGGCTGCCTGGAAGCGTCGCTCGTAATTCTGCGCTGTTTTCTTCGTACCCAACGCCATTGCGCACGTGCCGCATTTCTACGAGAACATGTGCGAATGTGTAGAGGTAGTTGCATTTCCCTTCACCTAGATATAACGTTAAAATTACCTCATCTGCAAAATCGAGCAATGCACTTTTTACGTAGGAAATAAAATATTTCTACGCAAATAATCAGCTTGTTTATTGGAAATGAGGTTCATTGATGATGGAAACTTTGCGTGAAATTACTTAAAACTAGGAACATTATAAAAAGTATGTGGAAATTTGAACAGCATTTAACAGGATGATGTTTAAAGTTTGTCGCAACTTAGTTTGCAGTAGGTACGTAAAGGAAACTTGTGCAGAAGTTTATTTAGCAAATACCTGAATGCTATCTTTATTTTGGGCTCAAATTGGTTACTTAGCAAATGCTATTAAAATTAATCAAATAATTTAACGCGATTAATTTTTAATTCGTAGTTATTGACCAATAAATACACACATAAAGTCATCATAGAATATTTAGACATCGCGTCGTAATGAAATACTTTATGTCCTGCTTTGGTAGTCCGGCGCCTTCGCCGGGTTTATGCTCGTTTTGCTCATAAATCGTTATCGGCGTCAGCAGCGCCGAAGCACGATTGCATTATTAAAACTTTACATCTTCACTTCACCGCTGCACTCGGACATTTAATAATTTCGTTTCGGACCCTCAAAAACCTACCACTAAATCACATATCGTTCATGTACTGGAAATCATTTGAGTTCTAGGAAAATTATCAGTAATTCCTTTGTGCATAATGGTTTAATATAAAATTTTAATTTTAGCTAATAGTAGTCAAATTTTATTTAAAAAATATTGCAAGTTTTTGTGATGTCCATGGAGTAGGTGAATTATCTGTACAGCATCGGCTTGCATGGAGTGCACCCTTCATACTAAGCGCCACTGCAATTGCAAAGGGCATGCACCCGCTGATTCGAGTGTGGCGAAAGTTTCCGGCGCGGCCGCCGCCGCCATCCCCACACCCTCGGCGACGATGACGCTGACAACAATGGGCGTAAAACAATGGCGAACAAATCTCCCCTTCGCATCGTATAGTGCGCGCGGAAAATGTATAAAAGCGTACTTAGTCGGGTGGGCTTAAAGTATTGCGTTCGGAAATCCGGCAATAAAATTGATTTCGCATGCCAATCGACGAGCGTTGAACAATTCCGCCAAGTGTATTCTCTATAAATTAGAACTTCCAATTCATAAAACACTAATTGTAGCATGTAATAACATAATAAAAGTTCCAATAATAATTTACAACTACTTGTTTTTACATAAAAACTCTAAACGTCATTAAAAAGAATCATGCATAACAAATGTAAAAACTTTAAACGATCCATTAACTCCAAGGCGTCATCATTACTCATCGCACGTAATTTGCACAAATTATACACATGGTTTATCACCGTAACAACAGTTGCAGTTGCCAAGGGTAGTAACCCCAAAGCAAACATCTTATGACCCCTCTTTCATCTGCAATTATACATATACTAACGATGTGCTTGTGCATGGGTAAGAGAAAACGCAAATCTCTTCATTTCCCTTCTCTTCCGGCGAAAGCTTTTTCAATCTTTTTGCTTTATCACCACGCCATGCCATCGATGCGAAAACGCCGAGATACAATGCATGCATCCGTCCGTCCATCCATCCATCCATCCGTTTCGTTCGTGCGCATGGCGGCGCACAATTTTCTAATTTAAATAACAAATAAAGCCAGACCAACGGGAACGGAGCGTAGTGGAAAAGGGGGAGGAGGTGGAGGAGGACGGGATTACTGTCTGCCACACGCATCCTCGCCCGCCGAGGACGACTAACAAGGGTCGCGTTGAGTCATCGCGAAAAGAGAGGCGGACGCGCGTCCGGCGCACACGCAGAAATTCATATGCGAACCGAAGAAAGCGTTGGTGGACGACGAAGGAGGAAGGGGGTTGATAAGGGGAGAGCAGAAAAAGCAGATATGGCATGTGCGTCGTACAAGCCCTCGAGCGAAACCAATTGATGCGACTATGCAAACACTCCCCCGCTCACGCTTCGTATATTTTCTAAATAAGATAAACAATAAGGGAGGGCCGATGTGGCAGGGATGATAGGAACGTCGTTAGAGATATATGCACAATGCAAATCGTCTCGAATGTGTCTCCAGCGCCGCGTTCGTACATTGTTTGCGCACAATTAAAACGCTCTCGGTCTAAGTCAATAATGTCCCGCGTGTAATCTGATTAAATGCGACGTGCTGGACATCTACTTGGTTTTATTATAATAAGTATATCAGCGCAATTGATTATAAAAGTTTAAAAAACGCAGTGTTTAAGGACGATAGACATCATCAACTGGTTGAAACCTCGTAACCCCAATTCGGAAACTCGCTGAGGGTATTTATGCAAAATAACGAACGTAAAACGCGGTCGTTACACGCTGGTGTGTTCTACTTTCGTTTCTCTTTTTCGCTGCCTGCAGCACCCAAGAGGGCGCGCAGGGGACGCGTTGCGGGCGGGCGCACATTACCGATATTAAAATTCCAAAAACGACATAAACGTTGTCAATAGAATATTCGTCGGCAATTTTTATTCGGCTCGCGTGCGAAACGTCGCCGTCGCCGCCGCCGCCGCCGCCTGCTGTTACAACCACCACCGTTTCGCAACCCATCTCTTCGCCAGATGCATATTGGCAGTATTCGCACTCCACCACACAAACCACCAACCGAATACGCGCAATGTAAAGAAATATGCGCTTCAAATTTGCGCCACTGAACAATTCGCTGGGTATGGAATCGAATTAGTTATAAAATCAATCAGAAGCAAATGCTACCTAGGTTTTAGTTAAAACAGGAAGTCAACTAATGCCACTTCAATTTGGAACAAAGCGCATAAAATGACAGGATCTTCTCGGGACCTAACCCAACACATACATGCATACTGCCACATCTGTGCCAAACCCGGCAAACGAACCTTCGTTCCAACCAAATTGACACATTCAATCAATAATAAAATTTACATTTACAGTGCTCGGAATTTCAAGTCCGCCACCCATCCACCGTAAAATTAAACTCCATTACGAGCGCTCTCCCTCTCTCAACGCTAGGCGGCTAAATTCAACGACCTTCGACTACGACCGCGCGCGCAACGCTACATTTTACTAGTTCTAGGAGTAGGACTACATTCAGGACTCGACAACAAAACCCAAACCTGCCACAGACAAGAACGATGCGCGCAGGTCGACAACGGCAATATGCTGGAAATGTAAATTGGTTCAATTCTACTAACTTACTTAC
Source organism: Myllaena sp. GC000078 (assembly GCA_030264135.1). Lineage (NCBI taxonomy): Eukaryota > Metazoa > Arthropoda > Insecta > Coleoptera > Staphylinidae > Myllaena > Myllaena sp. GC000078. Next base: position 6,542 of record JARJDR010014933.1, on the reverse strand, counting down.
CGCTCTCAAGTTCAGTGCACATTGCCTTGACCCAATTTCAAATGTTGTTACTTAATCCGGCTGCAAAAATTGTTTTCAATTTTGCGTTTTTTTGTGGGCATGGAGGAAAAAATAATTAATGTGTTAGTCATCGAAGTGGGCGCTAAGGTGAAATTTAGTGGTATTTAAGGCCACTTCCACACTTTCAGCAAGTGTATAATTTCAGGTCGTAGGCCCAGCCGGCCGAAATGACTGTAATCGAGTGTCGCGTGGCAGGCGCACGCCAACGACCGATTTGTCTCACTTATGCCGCCGCGAATTTTATCTCAAACGCAACGCAAATGCCTTGCCTTCATGATCAAGCCAACGAGTCGATACCTGATATTTTCCAAAAATTATGCATCGCTTAAATATTTGCTTTGTTATTATTCGCGGTCGTAATTAGTATTTGGGCGATAATAATTAATAATTATTTGGAAAGGTAAATAATATTTTAACATAATAAACGTTGATTTATATAGTTCGTACTGGATTGCTTTAGTCAGTGGGTAGTACCTAATATTGATTGACAAACTATATAAGTAATACATTTTTCAAAGTTAAAATGCTGCTGCCTCCAATTTCGATCACATTAAAAGTGCTGCATGCTTTGCCAATGATCGCCGGTGCGCGCTGAAGATATCTTGACTCTAAAAAATGCACAATATTGAAAACGGCGAGGAGAGCACGCGTAAAAGTTTTGATTGTCGGATTTATCCGCGGCGACGCGCGGCTCCGGTTTGCTGGCGATGGCGCGACGCAAAGTTAGATTCACTTAGCGGAACTTTAAGCGAATGCGCCCTCGTTCGCAGCCGTGTGCTGCAACTGCAGTTATTAAATTATTAAAAGATTTCAGTCCATGTTCCTTTTGTAATTGCACGCAAACTATATGCGCAAAGAACATTACTGATCGCGACATTAACTTTGCGCAATTGGAAAATAACAACAACCGCAAAAGACAAAAGTTTGCAAAGCAAAAGTTTATTGCCGGTTGCGAATCGATCAACGAACGGAGTACATCCGCTGTTCCGTTGCTCAACGCAATTTCCTTTCCGGGCGCAATCAACATTATGATGACGATGACGATGGCGGCGCATAAAATACCGAAAAGCACCGCTAACGTTCTGGGAGCATTGCAAATGGGAGAATTATATTGACATTTTATATTGAGCGGGCGCACGCAGAAATCGGTTTGAGATGAAAACGAAATGAAGAGCTGTTGCTGTGAGCAAAATGAGAAATTTGGCGCGGGCGCGCGCGCGCGAAACTTATTTAGGACGACCGCCGCATACTGACATTAGGGTAACTAATACTTGTCTATTTGATAACTTGCCATTAATCTTGTCGCCCTCGTGCCGCCATGCGCGCCGTCGCGTCGTCGTTAACGTTAACGAATAATACGACGCGAACGGAAGAGACGACAGACGCCTCTTCTCAGGCAAAAGCTTTGAAAATCAATACGCTTGCGGGCGGGTGAGTACATTTATGGTGGGTACGCGCGTTGCATTTGCGGATTTAACCGACAATTATTTAATTACATTAAAAATACGAAAAAGAAATCAGACATCGACATTCCGAGGATGCGAGCGTGCGCTTGCGGCCAGCGCGAATGTCCAAACCGCTTTTGAAGCGGACGCGACGCGAGATTCGATTCCAGGAATTTAATACGGAATGCCAGAGCGGCGTCCACGCTGCCTGCCGTCCGCGGACCAGATTGCTTTCCCCACGCTTTCGACTCTTCGAATTTTCCGCGCAGCGCGCGCGCGCGTAGAGCATCGTTTTTAGCTTTCATTTCCTTCAATTTCCTTCTCTCCCGCCCGCGCCACGCTCGCTGCCTAGTTTGCGTTGACTGCGCACGCGTCGCTAAATTTAATTAAAAAAGTGAGAAAAGAAAACATATCGCAAAAACGCCACGCTGCCGATACCGTAAACAAAGTAACTAACTAAGTAAGTATCGGGAACGAGGAGGCAACAAATTGGAATACTTTTACGTTGCCCCGCGTGTGCATTGTGCATTGTTTCCACCTTTCGGCAAACAACAACAACAGAAGCAAGAAGCAGCAATGCATACTACTTGACGATGGCGATGGCGGCGAGAAGACGAGCGCTGCTGGCAGGAAAAACAAGCAAAAGAAGCCATTATTATCTGCTGCGCGGAGCGAATCTTTTCATTGTTTGCAACATTGACGAGCGTAACGCAGCCACGGCGGCGGCCACGATCTGTGATGCGGAAAAAGTTTTATTACTTTCACATCGGTCATTGAATAAAAATCTGCGCGCGCGCGTCCCCGATTATTGCCGGAAGCGTACATCAACGCCGAGACAATGACCATGACGACTGACATCGTCTGCTCGTAAACGCATCACGTTCAAAATGAAAATGTATATAAAACAAGAAATCTCCAAGAAGCAAAAGAAGCGCTAGATACAGGAGAAGAAGTGTATAAAAATACAAAATTACGAAAATGATGGCTGCGTGCTGGCGAGGAAGAGTTGAATGAGGTGAACGCGCTCCGCCAACCGACAAATTGATTTCGTAACGTTATTATAACAGCGCTGCGTACGTAATGTTATTTTTTGCCCGGTGCTATGTTTTGCCATCGTGCCGTGGCCGTTTGCACTATTTAACTGCACGTAATTCTCGGCTAAAGGTAGGATTCTGCCAAACCGCAAAAGAATTGGAAAAACATCCCACCGACTAGACTTATCTTTTGCGTAACGACGATACGTTTTTATTGCGCTCTAAAATCCACTGTAACTGCCACATTGTAAGAACACATTGCAACTAAGAAAACTCAGCTAATGTCTTGAAGGACAACATTGCACGTTTTATTCGTCTTCTTAGCGGCAAACGAGTCTTATTAGAAATAGATGAATCGTGCAATTTTTGATGGCATGCTTTAAGCTCAAGACGGCACGCGAACTAACGTAAATCGTTGGAAGGAGCAAGGAACAAAATAAAAATGCAGAGTGCATCCGATTTACATGATCGAGCCATCAAGTCTGACCCGAACTAGCGGGCGCGCGCACGCCAGACGAAGAAGAATACGCTTCGGCAGGACACGTCGGGGGAAATTCAGCAAAAATTCCATACATCATTCGGTACTTTACCCGAAACGACGCCAGGAGAATTCGTCGCCGTTTCCACCCGCACTTTCACAATCGATGCCTGTTCCTTCCTTCTTCATGGACTTATACGATGCCTGGCTGTGTGTATGCGTGAGTAGTTTGCAAAGTGATACTTTATCTGATTGCAGCCGGTTGTTGCATTGATTTCCCCACGTTTCCTCATCTCTTCAACCTCAATCCCAGCTCGTCGACCGGCTCGTGATCTTCTCTTTTCTTCCTGCCATTGCACTTTCGAGTTGTTTCCACTCGTAAAGAAACCGCTTTGATCATAGATTCTGGCAAATCGACAATTTCGTTGCGGGGTCTCTTCCGCATTGACATTGATGATCACCCGACTGCGTGCGCATTGTCTTCTTGTGGTATTAATGGCGCAACAGCGTATTATGATCGCTACATTGTCGGGGCAATGACAGTAAGACGACGCCGTTAGTTTCCGCAGCGCGAGTTTAATTACGGGAACGAAGAATCAAGCCGATGACAACATGAGGAAGAAGTGATTAGACGTGACAGTCGAATAAAATTTCACCTTGTTAACCACGTATTTGGGGCGTGACGTGATGTGCGAGACGTAACCGCCGTTATATCCAACATCTACTAATTCATTAAGAACGTATCTAATTATTTACTTGTTTGCGATGGTGATTGAAACGAATTTGTGTACAGCTATTCTTCTATGCCACGTGTTGGCGATAAAAATAGTTGTCTGACATTTTTCAACAGTTTGTGGAATTCTTCATGTTTCTGTGCCATTCCTTTCATTTTATTCCTTCAACCCCTCATTTCCTATCACGCGTATTTATGCGATTCGCATCCACGCCGAAGATAGACAGTCGAAGACGAAAACCAGACAGGTTCTAATCATATATACTGCTGCCGCCATCTCAGTCTGCGTCCGCGCAACGAAATTGATTTGATCATATTAATACGAGATCGACCTGAGCGGGCTCCACGCTTCATTTCCATCTTTCGGCCGCACAACATTGCAGCCACCCACGTCGCAGGCATTTTTCCACGTTCCTTTTCTTTCTTTCCTTTTCTCGCCGATTTCTTTATTTCCGAGGAATCGAATTAATGCCCTCGCCCCGTTCGAATTCAATATTATGATTGAAGCCGCCGCCAAATCGCGAAGAGTAGAAACATAGAAAAAGTGCAGAACGAAGAGGAAGTAAAGCAGAGATGAGAGAGGAGATTTTTTAATTCGATTGTGAGTCGCTTCATTTTTGCGGTATTAACTTTTTCATTTCGCCTCCACCTCCCCCATTGCTGCCAAGTCGTCTCATTTATAAAATTCGCAACAATCCTACCACGCTAAATCTTTTTTATGCGGACGCGATTGATTGTAATTCCGGCAAAATTGATGGCATCGAATTGTTTTAATAAATATGATGCGCTTCGCTGCTCCGCCGCTTCTTGGCAATTAAGCAAAAATAAATGTTTGTGAGAGAAATAAATTCGGGCGTGAAAGAAGAAAAAAAAACGATACTTTTTTGAAAAGAAAACAACAATTTATTCGCTGCCTAGCATTTTCCAACTTTCACTTACATCCCCTCTTTCGCGGAAAGACATTCAAACGCGCGGGTGCGGGCGGCGAGCGTTTATACGATTCCATAATACAGCTGCAATGGGAGGCCATTTCCGTCAACAATTCAGATTTATATGGTGTTCCCCGGCACTCGTAGAAGTGAATGGTGCATAGTCGGCCGGCGCGAGGACCAAGGCGGGAATGTATGTACATACACTTGCGCACACATCGTCCATAATGTCCTTCAGCGTCCTCGTCGTCGTCGTCTTCATTCTCCTAGTTTGCGCCTCCGCTGCGGGCGCCTGGGCGCCCGTTATTATCTGCACACTTACACTTTCAGCTGGGGGTAAAGAAAGATTTTGGGCGCGGAATAAGTCGAAACAAAAGCGCTTATTGCGCGTCACTTTCAAGGACGAATCTGGCATCCACACAGTCTTGGTCTCAGCGTCGAATGTAGATTAGGCGGCAGGCAAACTATGGCGAAAAAGGGATGGCAGCGCACATAGCAACAATGAAGCAGTTTACATGATTAATTCTGGCCGAGTTGGCGTTTAATTGCCCGGATTCAGTTTTGGCACTTGGCGTTGGCGCTCGCGCGTTCGGCCGTCTCCCCGAAGACAATGAAATAAAATACAATGCAACTAACTGCGCGAACAAAAGATGTCCGCCCGTCCTTGCTACCAAACCGCACAGCCCAGCGTGGTTACGAGCGCAGTGTATGGCTCGATGTAGTCGTTAGGTGGTGGTGGCGGCAGCGACGACGACACGAGAAGATGAGGACGTGCAGGAAATGTACTCTTTGCATACCGACACTACAGTTGCTGGAGTGCCGAAAGGAAACTGTCATGAATATTCAACAAGTTTTTCGCTGGCCGCCCAGAAACAACCCGTACGCAACACTCACGTCTCTGCGGCTGCGGCGGTAGTAGGATATGATTCAAGACAGCATTCATTATCATCCGGCACCGTCGCGACGCTAGACTTACAGAATTATTTCGCACACTAAGATGTAATCCGAATAATTGATCCAAAGTTGAAAGTTTTTTGGTATGGTTGGGGTAGTGGAGAACAGTGGAGACCAATCATCCAAACGAAACATTACACGCATTTCAAACGCTAACTGGAATTGTCCCCGGCGACGCCGACGGTGCGGTGGTTGAAGACGAACTTGGCAGCAAAGTTCGTCGCGGACCGTCCCATTTGGCCGGCGCTGAAGGAAGCCGGGCTTGGTTGGTCCTTAAACAGATGTTGTTAAAGTCCAGACGAGACGGGGGGAGCGGCCGTTGCGCCTCGTTACGCTTAACCGTTTCGCAGCGACTCTCGCACCCACCCACGCTCTCATCGTCCTCCATCGCCTCCAACTCAGTATCCGGCGCGCGCGCGCCCTATGCCCGTTCCAATTGCCAGCGCCGGTGGTGATGCTGGACGCGTGGTCAGTGGCCCGTTAGCGTTTCGCCACTTTGTACAATTATACACGTCGGGGTAGGACGACGGCAATAATAATCATAATCGTAAAAAGAGGCGCGTGTGTGGACACTCACACACTGTCGACAAACGAGATGGTAGTTTGCGTCATATACCTGCTGCCTTGCAGTTGAGTGGAAGCAGGGTCCAGGCTAATTATCCTGGTCGCACCTAACCTTTTAAAATTAACTTCGTTTCGTTTTGCTACGAAAGCTAGAACGCTGACCCTCACGGGTTTACTGAGCACGGAACAAAAACAGCAAAAAATGATTTCTTTGAATTTCGCCAAACTAATCTCTCTTATAAAAGCCCAAGTCACTGCCTGCCTGCCTGCCTGCCTGCCTCACTGCCTGCCTCACTGACTCACTAACGCTGTTGAAATTATACCATTTTTCAAACTAAAAAAAAC
>JARJDR010014923.1:0-14997 GCA_030264135.1 Myllaena sp. GC000078 | reverse complement strand
GGCTGAATCACTGAATCAAGCTGAAAATTTATTGGACGGAGCCAGTTTGCGTGGGTGTAGTGTGGAAGAGAAGGAAGAGATGAAACGTGGACGTGTACAAGATGTTGCCTAAAGTCTGACGTAACCGCATGCAGCTGATTCCTAAGTGTTCCTAATGGTTCCTAACCTCATTAACGATCTTGACCACTTGACCGCGAAACATTCCGCGAAACAACAATAACACCCACAGATAACACCAGTCGAAATTGTTATGTTTTTTTTTACAATATAATCAGGCAAATGTCATCAAATCTCCGTCGTTTCATTAAATCGTGTCCGGTGTAAATGTAGAAATCGCAAAATCGCCATATCACTTCACGTGAAAATTTTAGTTATTTTTGACCAGTCCAACATTCCATCATGGACGAATACACGTATAAATTAGCACAGAATAATTCAATTTTAACGCTAAATGCTGTGACCGGCCTGGTGGGCAACATTCGCAGGGTGCACAAGGGACCGAATACAAATGAGTCCCAGAAATTATATAAATTTCTGCTTGACCAGTGCCTCAACACTAAGAACACAGTGGCAACCAGTGCAATGATTGGTCTCATCAGTTTAACAGAAAATGCACCTGAAGAAATTATTCCCCTGCAGGTTGTGATCAAGGATGTGATGAGTGCCATCAACAATGTCCAGTAAGTTTTGCCATCATTTCCATAAATGTAGTATTATTCAATTTTCTGTGTAGAAATGTATCCGCCGCGATAGACTTAATATTCTATGCTTTATTTAAAATGGGTCAAATTGATTATGATATCATGAAAAACCAACATCCATTGATCACAATTTTGAAGAAGAATAATAAATGTTGGCCTCATATTCTGTGCAAAATTGAAGAGCGATTTATGAGTGATACCAAGTAAGTTATGTCCTCAAATGTTTTCAAAACCTTAATTAAGGAAACATTTGCTTTTGTAGAATAAAAGTTTTGCAAAGAATACAGCCATTTGCGCTATTTGTCTTATACGACTTTGAGCAAAAAATGGATCCAGTTCTCCAGTTAGAACTCTTGAACATATATAGATATTATTTAGATGATGTGACCAGACAGAAAATTATTGTAAGCAAGTAATTATTAGTTATAATTTAATAATATAACACAAGTCTTGTTTTAGCTTACAAACCTGACACATATCTCCCGCTCGGTGCGCTATTGTAAAATACTACTTTCGGAGGTGTCGGCGATGGCAACGTACTTAATCGAAGTGATACATATTTTATTGCAACACGACGAAGATGCTTCTGAGCCGATATGGATTCTTCGCGAATTTCTTCGATTTTCTCAACAGACCGACTACCATTTGGAGATCGTATTGCTCGCCGATTGCATAGCGATCACGCCTGTTACATATTTGGCCTCGATATGCGACTGCCTACAAATTATGCTCACCTCACAGAAGTACCCAACGATCGTGGCGAGCGTCGTGAAGGCGTCGCTCCTCATCTGGAAGATGCACTTCTCCACCGCCGACCAGCTGCTGGAGAAGACCAGCAAGAAGGTGGATGCCTTGCTCGGCATGCAACTCGAGCACAACGACGTTGATGCCAATAACTTCAGCTATCTCGATGAAAAGCAGTACGTCTATTCGTTTGCTATCGAGTACGAGTTGACCTGCGAGTTTCTCGACCGCCTCGTAGATTCTTCGCCTCATCTGCGCGAGATGCTCTTCAATATATTCCTCGGCACGCTGTACGATGACTGCGAGACGACTGTGACGCTGAAAGCGCTGAATCTGTGCACGATGTGCTGCGACGCGCAACCACGATACTGCGTGCGATTGCTGCCTGTGCTGCTCAACAAATTGTCGCGGTCCATTCAGCCGGACGTGCATCTCGCCCTGCTGAAAGCGATCCCTAAGATGGGCATTCTAAAGGAGAACCTGGCGACGATCGTAATGACGATTCGCGCCATCAGTGTGGTCTCGCCCCAAATGCACGCGTTCGCCTTGTCGTTGATGTACAAGCTGGTGTTGGTCGACAAGGCGTGCTTCACCTACTTGGAGGACTTGCTGCTGAAGGACCCGAAAAACGATTTCGATTCCGAGCTCGCTGCTACGAAGGCGTTTGTCGTGCGTGAGCTGTGTCGTCGCATCACCACGTGCAACCTGGAGAAGTACCGCAAGGAGCTCGCCTCGTTTGTCTCCAAGCTGCTCATCAAGGGCAACAATTGCAATCTGGCGATAGCATTCTCTTTCGAAGCGCTGAAGTTCCTGTGCCAAGGCATCGATCCCTTCTCGACGCTTTCGTCGTTGAGTGAACGCTTTGAAAAAGACACGCGCGATCGCGTGCTGGTGGGTATGTGCGGCGTGTTGGGTGAATTCGCCAACATCACGGATCTCAGCGATCAAAAGTGCGAGGATGTCGTGAAGAAGCTGTTCTTCTACACGATGAACTACCCGGGCAAACGCGTTCAGCAGGCCGCATACAAGGCGCTGAGTGGTTTCACACTCGATCAGCTCGCATTGGGTTTTCCGACCGCATACACGCATATTACCAACGACAATTCGATTCTGGGCAGCATTGCCGGCGCCTGCTGGGTGAATTTGCTGGTCCACGGGCCCCGTGATGGTCTGAAGCCAGCCGTGGATATGCTCATTCATTTTATCGATTTGGATTTGAAGGCAATGCGTGCGATGCACTACGAAGGAGGCGAGGGACATGGTGAGCCGTTGTACATGTCGCTGACACGCGATAACATCCTCGGTGCCATCGCAAAGCACGTAAAGAAGAACAGTTCGAAACTTGCCGATACTGATCGCGAAGTGTATATTGAATGCTTACGCATTCTGGCTGTCAAGTATAAGCGACCGCTTCCACCGATGGATTGGACGTTCCTCACTCAGCTGCAAACCAACACGGACATGGCGGAGTATTGCGTCGAGATCGCAGCAAATCAATCGGCGGTTTCGGGAAGCGCGCGTCGACTCATCGAGCAGCACATTAAAGCATTAACCGAGAAGGCCGAGTTTGTGCCGCAACTACGATATCTCTATCAGTCGTTGGAGATCCTATGCAACACCATCCAGCCGTCCATGATGAAGCCCTTCTTCACGGCGACGATTAAGATCGCTGTGGCCAAGGTTAAGGAAGCGCCAGGCGAATTGAAATACCTCCAGAGTAGAGCGATGGACATCCTTAAGAATCGCGATGTTTCCGAATGCAACCGGGGCGCACTTGCTGATGTGCTCATGAATATGATTGAAGGTCACGATACACATACCAGGATCTTCAAGAGGTTGCTTCCGGTTGTGGGATGCGTACCAACGCAGTACCTGAACGAGTACTGTCCGGTGCACTATGAGAGCATTAACATTAAGATCATGCTGCGCTGTCTGGCGATTCGCTCAGCGGCCGCCTTGCAGACGGACGATAAACCCTTTCAGATGCTGGACAGCGTTATCGATTGTCGCGTGCTGAAATCGTTTCCACAGCCGGTGTTCAGCTTCGACGACACAATGGCCCAGTTGCTGCCCGTTTTCATCAAGCATCGGTATCATGAAAGCTTACCGCATTGGTTGCACGAACTGATGTCGCGTATAGAGTTGGAGCTGGCTGACAAGAAGGATATGCGCCATGTGCTCTTCGCCTGCACCGTGCTCGTGGTGGCGGTTGTCGTCGCATCCGGCTATCACGCGTTCAATAAGGACGCGAAAAGTCTGGATGAATTTATCGAGGTGTTTCCCTTCGGCATGTCGCATTTGATGCAGCGGAAGGCATTCGCGCCGTACGTCCCACAGGTGAGTGCATTGCTCATTGCTTCATTACTCAACTCTACTTTAATCATAAATCGGTATAACAATATATAATATTGTGTATTGTGTGTTCTGTTTCGCAGTTTTTAGAGAGCCTGCACAATTTCGCGACGAACCCGAGCTACAAGCGTAGCGCGCTCAGTGAAGTGTTCGGGCGTAATTTCAAGCACGCGCTGCTGCTGATGCGCACGCATGACAACTTCAACGACAAGTTCGGTTGGATGAAGTACATCGAAGTGGTTTTCTGAGCCGTTGAAGAACAAAGCGGTGTTCGCGTGTGTATATATTATTTAGCCAGCAAGGACCAAATTTTATCCTCCCAAAAAATAGCGTCTGTACGTCAAGAGACACACGCCGTTTTCGACAAATCAAGCGTTTTTCAATTTCAAATTAAACATTTCGAATTATTCGTCGAATAGTGTTTTTTTTTTCGGACTTCCTTTCGGGCGGGGTAGAGCAACGAGTCAGACCGACGTCTCGTTGTCGGCCAGCGGCAAGATCAAGTTCGAGGCGCGTTCGTTGCGCTCGGTGACGCAGAGGATTTCGTCGTTGTTGACGATTAGCAGGCCTGGCAGTGGTTTTAGGCGCGATGGATCCAGCAGGTTGCGATTCTTCTCCGGATTGAGCCGCTGCTTTTGCGGCGTTCTGTTCGGCGACGTCTTACGGCTATTATTCGTTGATTTCAATAATTTCGTCCTATATCAAAATCATATTTTATTATTACCGGGGTCGATATGTGAAGAAAGAAGCAAGCGACTTACGCGTCCATCAATTTCATATGAAGTCGGTGATATGCTTTATATTCCTCTTCACCAAAATAGCTTGGGTCATGTCTGGCATGCTCATATAGATCACAGAATTGATGTATTAATCTCTGCCCACTGCCATTCAGGGTGGCAGCCAGCGTCGTCAACAGGTACGCACGCAAATTCTCATTGGGGTGTCTTGAGAGGCATGGATCTTGTTGTCGAATTTCTTTCTCTATACAAATATCTCTACATTAGCAAATCGGGTGGCTTATGAAGTGCGGTGACTTACCCAATACTTTAACCATATCCACAGCCTTAAATCTATAGTAATGAACGGGAATCTGCTGGCCAGGCGTGACAATAAACCGAGGATCCTCGTCCATCAGCTGCGGCTCAGTCAGTATGCGTGGAATCAGCTCGATGCGACGCTCGATCTCGCGCTTAAACACCTTCTTCGCGGTGTGCCCGATGGGGATGTGCGGGCCGCGTCGGTTGCGCAGCGCAAACCGCATGATCTGCCGCTTGGCGAAGATGAAGAGCAGCACAAAGGTGAGCGCGCCCAGCCCGATGATGATGACGACGGTCACGCCGGAGAGTTCCTCGGTCATGTTCGAATCGAAGATGCGCTGCACGCCAACCATTTAGGTTTCGGTGCAAAGCGAACGTCGGCGGGTTTACAACACGATGTGTGTTGTTGTTGTGTGTATACTTAAGAAACTATCAACGGCGATTAAAGAGTTTTGCTGCACGGAGAGATAAAGGGACCGTCGATTCGTAGCATGATGCCTAGCGCTGCACTCTATCACTTGTATGCATTGTTCGACAATCACTGATGAATACGCGTGCGAGCTACATCACTATGTACAATAATAAATATAGATTTTGCGCTATGTACAAACACGAATGGGCGCCGTGGGCGCCTTATCGATGAATTAGTTAACCTCACTTTTTGGCCTATTTAGATAAATCAACGTCAACAACAGCGCGTTGCGCGACCAATCAGCGTGCGCCGTTGGAATTTCGCTACATTCAAAGAACTAAGGCACCACGTGACGTGAGTCACGTCACGTGACGCGACGAGACGTGCCGTGACTGGTCGTGACTTGTTTGAGAGACGCCGAAGCCGTTGGCGTCCTTTCAGCTCACAATCAGTTGAGGTTGAGATGTGTCTTTCGCTTAGCACGCGGTGATTTGCACAAATTTATTTGTGCTGCATGGCAGGGACAATAGTGTGGACGAATTGTTTCATGTCGGCATGTTATCGCAAAGGTGCGTCATTTGCGTCGGGAAGATGACTCTGGTAGTGAAGTGAATTAGGTGAAATGGTGCAATCGACGGAATCCATGCCAAACGTTTAGGACGCCACACTGCGCCACACCACGCCGAACGCTTAGGATGCCATAAGAAGCATGTTAGCAGAATAACAAGGTAGATACATTCAATAATCAGATATAACAATTTGCGCATTGCCCAACTTGACTTGTTTTCGCCACATAATACATAAATGTATCACATGTGTTTTCGCGTGCATTGAAGAATGAGGATGATTACAGGGTGATACAAATCGCACCGTTCGAAATGGGTAAATTTATTATTTTTTTTATCATATTCACATCACAGAGAAACAAACATACAATGAGAGAAATACCTCAGTTGTGAATGTTATACATATACTGGTACTTGGAGAACATGAACATCTGTCACTGCGCAGCTAGATCGTCTTATACCATTTTGTTAATTCATTAATTTGTTTTGTAATTTTCCTCCTTTTCGTCTTTCATTCTTCACAACAAAGCAACAATTTCATAATACTTATGCGAGTGCATAATTAATAATAGTAGGTTTTGTTTTTCATCGTCTTCGCCATCGTCATTCTTGTTTTCATTTCACGTTGAGAGTCGTCGTTTCTTTCAAAATGTTATTCATCGCTTCACTGCATGTGCAATGACACTGATTACTCTTATCGTAATGGGTACTGAACGAAATCATAGCGTTTGAAGCAGGTGTGTGCAGTGTTTATGTGTGAGCAAGGAAACACAAGCTTATGCCATCAAGATATGTAGTTCGCGAGACTGCGCGTGTGCTATTGGGGGGGTGAGCATCAATTCAACACAATTAATTCGTACGCGAATTTGGGAACAAATTGTAGCAAAACAATAAAACTGGACTTTTTCTCCTTCGAAGTTGTTGGCTGTTTTACACATTCAACTTATTGTCCATTATGTATGCCTCCGAAGTGGTTCATGGATTGCACTCTTTCTTATCTCGTTCAAATAATTAGTACTTAAGGGTTTGTCGTTTAAATGAGCGCATCCTATGCAAAGTTCACTATTGATGAGCTGCCATTGATAATTTGCGTGTGTGTTTTATTAGCGTTTGTAGTTTGTTGCAATGGATTGGTACCGTAGTATATTTACAATTGCGCAAAACGTTTACATGATAGCACACTGCGTTATGAATTATGCTCCACGTAGTTTCAGGTAGTTTCGTGTCTCCCTAAGTAGCTATATTTCCAAATTCAACGAATGGTTGTTATGTCGTGATGGAAAGTTAACGCAGTAGACAAAACTCACTTATCAATTGTAAAGATTAATTAATAATAAATATAGTTTGTCCAGTTTGGACTACTTTGTATTCACTAGCTGTGTTATTTCTTAGAAGATGTTACTTTACTCTCTTTGGTTAGTCGCGAATTTCATAAACAAATGCAGTTGGTAACTCATTTCGTCTCGTCTCGTTCGAATAATTTTATACACTTATACTTTTTGATCGAGGAACGCGCGTTGAGGTGTGCAACGTTTACCAAACTCTGTATAAAATGCATGTTTCATTTGGTTATTAGTCCTCTGCTCATCGCGACCCGATGTCCATGATAATTCTACCCACATTCGCATTTGCCACTCTCACAATCAGCTAACAATAAGTTGCAGTGTGCTCAAGCATTTGTCACATTTCTTCGTGTTATATTTGGGATTCCCACCCGTAATCTCATAGAATGCTGCCTCGAAATTAAATTCGCGTTAATTCATTTTTTCCATACAAGTTTTATTTAGTGATTTTTTTTGGTATGTCTCAGTATGTAATACAATTATGAAAATGAAAACAAATATAGCATTTATATGACTAGATGCACTTAAATTAGCCGACGACACAATCTCAATCAAACACCCAATCAATCGACGTTCGATTAGAATTATTTACCTTTATCAATATACAAATGAATGAATGAAATTCAACGAAAAACGTAAGATTCGGGTTGATTGACGATTGCGTACTCTACGAATACTTCATCGTATTCACGTTTCCTTTCCTTTCATAGCATCAGAGGTTTTCAGTTCGAAGAGAAATGCACGAACACTGCAAAAGGCGTACTTTCACCCTTTGCTTAGTTTTTTTTTTTCATGATAATGATTCTTGAAATACACAATGTTTGAATTTCACAATAGTAATTAAATTACAATAGTTTTTTTTTATTATACCCATTTCATTCCAGTAACTATGGCAAATGTTTTCTGCGTACAACACACCGTATGATTTTTCGTTACTCATACTCGTTAATCATAGTATTTTTACTCGTATTAAGTTTCCTCTTGTTTATTATTTATAATAAATGCAATATTACTTCGCCTATGTCCTCAGAAGAATCAAGTAGTAAGATTGATTGTAGCATCTCGTCGTTTTGTTTTTCTCATTGTTTTGTTATCAATTTATGCTTTAAAATTTGTTTCGCGAGAGATATTTCTATATGCCATTCATGTCGCCATTTAAATTACAAGTTCACCTATCATGTATCATATATATTACTTCATATTTTCCTATTTTCCGGATATCTCTCCGGCTTGTTACCGGAAAATTTAGATTGAAGTAGGTATGGTACAAATGTGCTCGATTTTTCTGCGTCCAGTGTTTGTGCAATCGTATGCGTGTGTGGTTCGTGTTTGAGCGCTTTACAAATTGTTAAACGAATCGGGGGTAGGGGATAGCGTGAAGGGAGCGTCAAAGTGAGAAAATAAGGAATGTACGACCAATACAATGCGGTATTCCAACAATTTTACGTTAACACTATGCACAGTCAATGAATATTACGTTCAATTTCACTTAGTATTGTACATGTTGTTGTTGGTTAGCGAATTGAATTACAAACTATGGTTGTGTAAAAATGCACGGTGCATTCAAGTAGTGTGGTGGTGTGTGGATTTGAGAAGATGAAGCGCATAGGTTTTTGCCTCCCTTACTTACTGCTGGTGGGTTTCGTTTATAGTTAATAACATTCTCTTTAGTTCTCATTGAGTAATAATCATAATTAGTAATAATAATAGTGTGTGATTTATGTACATTATCTTCAAATTTTCACCCTCTTAGCAAGTTTGTTCGCAGTGTTACGATTGGTTTCTTTTTATTCTCTCTGCCATTTATCATTATTAAATTTTATTATGCTTTAACTTTGGTTTAGTTTTGTTTTTAGCTAAATCGAAATTACAATAAGTTTTGTAAATAGGTCCTCGTGTTTTTTGTTGCATTCGCCGTCAATCCATTTACGCATTTTCTGCACACTACATAATGAAAATTCATATACCTATTAATTTCAATAGATAGAGACTATTCAACTGAAAGTTGATGAACGATGAGAAAGAGGGGGTTTAAGGTTTCCGTGTGGCGTTTAGTAAACTTCCTTGTCTTGTTTCCACCACCTTTGTATTTTCTCCGCCCTCGTATTTGACGCTCGTTTGGTTTTGTTCTCGCTCGTTCGAATCAACTTCTCGGCTCTTTTATGCTTTATTTATGGTACAGCGTTATTTTGTTTTTTCATTTTCACTTATTTTATATAATAATATATATAATATATTTTTATATTTATATATAAGTTATGTATAGTTAATTATATGTTTATGAATAAGTTCTTCATCATTTTCATTTTGTGTGTCCCTCGGTCTTCTTCCTGCTTCTTCTGACTGAACTAAATTTGAGCCCCAATCATAAAATATATGTTGTAGTCATAGGTAGGTAAGAGTAGTAATCATATAATAGTTATAGTAGTAAACAACTATCTTCATTATTCTTCTTCTTCTTTTTTTTTGTTCCACCTTGTGACAATTTTTGTAATATTTGTATGTATTTCTCTTCGCGTTCTCCTCGTTTGTTTTGTTTTTTTTAGATTTATTACAATTTAATATTATTATAATTTATAGTTTAAATTTGTTCTGATAAGCTACTAATCATGACTTAATTAGTATGTTACACATTAAATATATCAATAATATTAATTGTAATAAATAAATAAATGCATTTTATATAGCGCCGTCAGCATCAGCGTTGTCATTATCATTCGCTTAATCAAGAATCAATCATCTTCCAAACATTGTGAAGCCCTTTTGCAAAATGGCACAGTTTCGCTTTGTCACGACTGATTTCATTGCCGGAAAATCGGTGTGCATTTTCTTTGTATTTCCACATGTCCAATGCGCCACGACAACAACGTGTGTGTTTGTGTGTGCGTTTTTATTGTACTCCGCGAAATGCGTGCGTGTGACTCAAAACAACCCGGTGCGATGATAAGAATTTCGTTCAAACAGAAACACTCCCTAAATTTTAATCATAATCCCTAATTTTTAGTTAGACATGATTGTTATAATCAATTATACGAATTCACTTAGGTGTTCGTCGACCGATGGAAACGCATAGTATGACGAATAAAACAGAAGAATCACTTAGATAATAATTAATAAAATCATTCTGATCAGTAACAAATAAAGCACCGCGCACGAATCCATTCATTCATAAATAATTACAACAAATACCGTACGTACTCTAATTACAATAGTTTTTTTTTCTCTTGGTTTTAAATATTATTATACTTTGTTTTCTTCTTTAATCATTGTTTACGTACCTATCTTGTGTTTTGCATTGTGTAAGTGTGGTATGTAATGTGGAAAGTCGCAAGGATTACGGTCCAATCGCCTTAAAATGTTCACAAAAATCGACTACTAAAGCTACCTTTTCCCTTATACTTTGTATATGTCGCGTTTCGTTCACCTGACTGGTATGAATGAGCATTTTCATTTCAAGAAATTGCGCAAGAAAACCTTGTTATTTATCAATCTATCTATCTAATCCACTACATACTTAATGCAATCATTATTTTTTACCTTCTTTTGCGCTGCAATATCATCGCCTTCGTCGTCCTGCCATTATCGAACTAATAAAGAGTCACTTGCGCGATGTAATCGTATCAACACTAGGATTATGTATGGGGAGAAAAATAATACATATGCATATGTATAAGTGGCTGCTGTGCGTGTGTAGTCGTGTATATCAAGATTTCAAGAAGTAATGTTGGCGGGTGGCGGGTTCAGCGGGTCGTGAAAATCGCATCCTCCTCCTCCTCCTCCTCCTCTGCACACTTTCCGGCTGTGGCTGTTGTTTTTCCTATACGATTCGTCCGCGCATTTGTCGTTTAGTAGAGGCCGCAGTTGCGCAGATTATTAGCGATGATGACGTCGGTGACGGCGTCGAACACGAATTGGATATTGTGTGTGTCCGTGGCGCATGTCATGTGGCAGTAGATTTCTTTGGTTGTCGATTTGTTCTTCGCCTCGAACTGCGCCTGAATGTAGGCGGCTGCTTCGCCGTACTCTTGTGCGCCTAAATAACAAACATCCAATTCGCTTGTTTATTAAAGAACCTATCAGGAAGAGAGTGCATGCAACATACCGCCATATTCAGCGAAACATATCGTTAGCGGCGATTTCCGAATCTTCTCCTCGAACAGATCCTTCTTGTTCAAGAAGAGAATGATCGAGGTATCCGTGAACCATTTGTTATTGCAAATCGAGTCGAACAGTTTCAAACTCTCCTGCATTCGATTCTGCAACACACAACATAGACACG
The DNA here is from genome assembly GCA_030264135.1 of Myllaena sp. GC000078. Taxonomy (NCBI): domain Eukaryota; kingdom Metazoa; phylum Arthropoda; class Insecta; order Coleoptera; family Staphylinidae; genus Myllaena; species Myllaena sp. GC000078. The sequence continues at coordinate 3,563 of JARJDR010014923.1, read as the reverse complement.
CATATTGGAATGGTAAAAATAGCATTGCGTAAAAAAACATTCACGCATTGGAAACAATTCTGCGCGAAAACGAGAGGCGCGTGTGAATCGATGTTAATGCAGTTGAACGATGACTACTGCGGTATAAAATATTCTCGGGCGAGAGATGGTCGTGTATAAAATATACAGTTGCAAAAGGTTCCTTGGGGGTGGCGGGCGGGAGGCCCCCGCAAGATTCTTTGCGCCACGCGAAGAACACTGAATAATAAAACATTTCATGCAAATATTGAATGGCGCCGAGGCTCTCCTCAAAGTTACTTTCATTTCCATTGCCGGGGCGCTCTCTTTTGCAGCAGTCTCCCCCTTCGGGAAGGGCGCCACGCGTAAATGTTATATATATAGAAATGCGGCGGGGGTGCAAATCCTGCACTATTCATGCGGAGCCACCCTCTCTCACTCCCTCTCTTTAAAGGGTGAGCGTGATTTTGTTTACATGCGTACAGCGAAGGTGTACACAATAAACACGTATAATGAAGTAAATCATATCAAATATTCGTACCGCAAATTCAAATCGCGCTCGTTTGAGGGAAGTCCCTTCCCCTTCGCAACGCGCGTATAAAATAGAAAAAGCTAATATCGGTGGGTGCATGTCGTTGTCGTGTAGGAAATGGTCGCATTTTAATATTACATTTCTGAAATGAGAGTGTATGTTACGCGCGCCCACGGAACGCGTCTCCGGCGACGACATCAACCTCCATCCACCCACCCACGCGCCGTGATTGCACACTGCGTTCGTTGAGGACGGCTGTTAAATTTTATGTGCAACCCCCGCACGCAGCAGGAGTAAATTCATTGCAGTTGCCCGCAAACACAAACAACATTCCTGCATTATATTTTTACGAGTAGAACATTTTAAATGAAATCATATTAACGAATTATATTTGAGAAATGACGTCAACGGAAATAACTTAACCAAAAATATAATTAATAATAACAAACTGTAAATCAATTCAGAGCAGAGTTCAGGATAATGGTGTTATTTTCCATTCGGAATACATGGAAATTCAACGATTATTTATATACTTAATGCAATACCGAAAAATGATTCAAACTCACCGTCGTCTCATCTTCGTGCAGCACCTGATCGTATTCGCTCATCGCCACACAGAAGATGATTGCCGTCACGTCCTCGAAACAATGAATCCACTTCTTTCGTTCTGATCGCTGACCACCGACATCAAATAGTCTATAAATGCGAAAAATGATGCAATTAGAATTACTAACATTCCACAAAACTAAGCCAGACGTTACTCACTTAAAGTTAAGATTTTTAAACGAGAAATGCACTTCAACAATGCCAGTGGTTTTGACGCGCGTACGCAGGATGTCCTGTTCGGTGGGCTGATAGTCTTTCGCTCCCAATCGATCCAAATCGTCGAGGAAGCTGCCGGAAGGCGAGAGGAGAAGAGAAAGTTTTAGCATTGCGGGATCGCAATTAATTCGCGGGACGTCTGCCGGCGACAGGCCGCAGCAACCAACCCCCACATCGCTCCCAAGCCGCACCCCATCCCACCACCCACCGCGCGCGCCTTGAATTTCGGCGACGAAACAGTCGCAATACGCAAACAAAAAGTAATGTCCCAAGGGCGCGGTTGGAAATTACAAATTGTGCGAAAAACGAGAAAAACCCCAAGAATACGAAATGGAAAACGGAAAACCGGGGGGGACGAGGAGGATTAAGAGGCTACGTACTATTTGGCGGAGTCGTTCAGCTGGTATTCGTTGGAGCGTCCGAAGCACTCCTGCACGCCGGTATCGGCCCACAGTCGCTTCATCGCCGCCAACAGCTCCTCCGAGAACGGCTCCGTGTCCTCCATGCGCTGGATCACGTCGAATACCATTTTGCCATCGATCTGCAATCACGCAATGCAAATCATGATTATCTTAAATTGTTCCATAATTTGCATCATAAAACAATCTCGATCGAAAAAGATTGAGTACCCGGGACCACTTCGTTTACGTTTCGTGTGTGGCGCATCCGCGCCGGCCGCGGCCGGCTGAGCGAACGCAAACGAAATTAAACATATCATCATCGCCCAGATGTATTTCGGGAATATGTATAAATATTTGCTTTTTGCGTTTTTCGGTAGCGCCTCCTATCCGCTGCCCTCTCATCTCGCGGATCGATCCGGCTTACGATCGCAATAAAAACGATCTATGGCGTTGGAGAGTTCAACATTTCTCAAACAGTTCTTCACTATCGTCCCGATGCGTATCGTAAAACACACCGGACGCGTTCGGTTTCGGCAGGAAACATGAATAAACATCAATTAAAACAATCGCTCTGCTAGAGGCAGGCACACGCCCTGCGTGCGATACCAAAATTAAGCGCTTCGCCACGCGTTTGGGGGGTGTTTCAGGCGCTTTCGACACAGGTGTTTCATGGCGGAAATGTGCGTCGGAATTATTTATCCCCATCGCGCCCACACGAAACATTGACTATCCAATAGACACGTTCGTTCATCGCCCCATAGCTCTATTACTGGCCCGCCGTTTACCATTTGCCCTTTTTCGCCTTGAACGCGATAGATCAAAAAACGCCCGATTGAAACAGAGAAAAACACCGTAACATAATAGTTTTGAATCAAAGAAACAAAGGATTCGTTTAATCGACGATTTCCATTGAATTTCCCCTCGGCACTCGAGAATGGAAAAGAAAGGGGAGAAAAACCAACAATTGTTTTCTCGGAATGAATACATTATGACCGCGGAGTTGAACGTACAACGATTACCGACAGTTTTCTTTTCCGTGCTCATCAACAGGTGCATCCGCGCTACTGCACCAGTAACACGGCGAAGAGGGGTGCAGTGCTACGGGGTGCAACTCTGGCAACTTTCCCATCCTACCGTACCACCACCGTAAGAAGCAATATTTCTTACGGTGAGAATGCCTGGCGACTTTATAAATTTATACGCGTCGGCGTCGGTCGGTGCAGAGGTGTATTTCGCCATCAGCACCACCGCACGCAGAGGGATGATTACGGCCGCGCGCGGTCGTTCGCCGCTGAATTATTAATAACGCTTCGCAACACGCAGCAGCGCAATCAATAACGCAGAAAACGAATGAAGGCGGCGCGCCTCAGTACGGAAAAAAATCGCAATTATTTGTAAGGGTAGCTTACCTCTCGCTCGTTGTTGCCGTAACTGATGCTAAGATTGGGCATCGCTCGGAGGATCGCCACCAGCGACTGGATGGTATTGCTGTACACCACCGGCCGATATTGCTTGAAGTCCTCGCTCGTGAAGCCGCTCTCGTGAATAATCCTGCAAGCAAAAAAAAAAAAACATGCCATTAGAACTCATTCGCCTTGGAACAAAATCTCGGTATCGCAAGAACATTTCAGCCTTGCTGGCACGGAATTTCGATGTTATGAAAACATGGTTCCGATTGTGGATGTTGACATAGTTCGATCGCGAGCGCAAGAAGTGCCTCAGATGTGGATGGATCGACATCCGGCGCGGCGCTAATGCATTCTCAAGTACACGCCGCGCCTCCTGGGTGCTATTATTACCAGCGACAAACT